>CAXITT010001194.1:0-18008 GCA_964033795.1 Lymnaea stagnalis | reverse complement strand
CCCCCGGAGATATAGCTGAAAGAAACCCTGTGTAAGAGGATGACGGGAGTAAGACATTAAAGTAGGGATACAGGAGGGTGCCCCGCTGTGTGTTTCGCATCCATCGCAAATCCCCCCCCCCCTCCCCAAACCCCTTAGTAAAACCGGAAGCAATGAGTGCACTTTCGTTATTGCTTCAAATTTTGAGGACAGATTTAAAAACAAAAACAACACTTGATTAGGCCGGCAGGCCGAGTTAAGAATTAGTGAGCGAGCACATCAATGGGGGGCTAGTTTAGAAATTAGTGAATAGCGGATGGAAATAAACAATATTTTAAATCAGTCTGAGTCAACAGATGAATAAAGAAAAATTGTCATTATTATTACTATTACAGTGGTCTTGGATAGCACAGTGCCCCAGCCTCGAGCTGGGCTTACTGCGCATCACATACAAGTATTGGAAATAATAAGCATGACATCAAAACAGTTATATAATTTATTAAATGAAAAAAAAAGAGCTTTATCATAAAAATACCCCCCCCCCTTTTTTTTGGGGGGGGGGGAACTATTTACATGTCCATGGACGCAGGGTAGGCGCTAGGAGGGTGCGAGGCCTTGGGCCTTGGGCAAATTGAATTTTGCAGGGCCTTTGACGTTATATACTCCGCTGCTGATAGGATATTAAATATTAAGACACATTATTATTATAATCGTACTGGGGCCTTGCTGAGATTCATCTCGAAGGGATAGTATGGGAGCAGTGGCGACGCCATCAAATTTAGCATGGCGGGTCCCTTGCAGGTCTTAAAAAAAATTGGCAGGTCCCAAATAAATGTATTAAAAATAAAAATTAAAACATATAAAGGCATTTAAAATGGAAGTTCTCTTACATGTAATGTAGTTTACGCTTAATGAGCATATCTACAATATTAGTAACTAATAAAAATTGACCAGTTCATTTGCCAGGTCCCAAGTTTTTTTACCAGGTCCTGGGACCCGGCGAGACCTGGTGTAGCGTCGCCACTGTATGGGAGCCAGACTGACCTTCAGACCAATTGACTACCTAATAACTCTGAATATTGTGTTGACTGAATTAGGAACTAATAGTAGGCTTATGTATATTATAAATATACTACGGCAACGCGCGGGGACCCGCAAACCGCCCACTTCGCCATCCCCTATCGCCGGCCCTGATGGACGGCACCCAGCAGCATCGTTTATCGGTCAGAGTGGTGTGGGAATCAGTCGGGATAGTATAATTTGAATAAATATGTCTTGAATGCAGGTTTGAAGGTCTGGATGGTCGGTATATTGCGGATGTGTAATGGGTGAGAATTTCATTGTTTGGGGACCCAGAAAGAGAAAGATCGTTCACCGTTTGTTTTTGTTTTGTTATCTTCCCCTGGCGTCATGGAAACGAACCAGGCGGCCATATTGGTGTCAAACAAGATGGTGGGCTTAGGCTGACAACTTGTGTAGAAATATATTTCGAGCAGAATTCTGCCTTATTGCCCCTCACAGTACTTAGCCATCATGGCAACCATCACTCAAACCTTGCAGCGGGTATTGCCAATTCCATCAAGAACACATGATTATCTTTATGGTAACTATGAGGCCTAGCAGTACTCACACAAACTTAGTTAACACTGAAGAACACTGAATAACAGTAACAGTTAACTTTGACTACTTTGACAGAAGTTTTAATTATTGTCCGATTGCCATAAATAATAAACCATTTTAAAGGACTAGCTATAAGCTTTGCAAAAATACCAATTTCGCCTTTCTTTATTTTATAGAAATTAAGTTATGTTTTTTTTTGGGTGAATCTTTTGAACACCCTTCTTAATATTAATATATAAATTTGTATTTTACTGCAAAAACTAGTGGCTGACTTTCCAAAATTTCTGACTTATTTGCCCAAAACTTTTTTATTTTACAAGATAATGCTATCAGATTTTCAGGAGACATTTTCAATGCAATATACAACTACAACACAATAAATAACACAACTTTTATATAATAATATCAAGACTTGTATTGCTGATAATTTTTTTTTTTAGTGTTTGTTAAGAAAAATGTTAACAGAATAAATGGAAAAATTAAAATTTATAAAGGAAAAAACAAAATATTAGCATGTTTATTGTATTTTTTTTTAAAGTATATGCTTCATTTAAATTTTAAATCAATTCTTATATTTATAAAAGGTATAGTAGTAGTCTTTTTAAAAATAAAGTTAAATGCTTGAAATTATAATTATAAGTAAAAACTTCAAAAAATAACCCATAAGACTAATACAAGCATATCAGGTTTGGTATGTGATTAAATTTTAAAAGGTAATGGGAATATTCTGCCTGTCATGTTCTACTTAAACTGCTCTACAGACTTCTTGGTCTTGTTGTTGAATCCCACAATCTCTCCTTCATATAAACTTTGTATTTGCCACCTACATCCAAACATGCCCCATAGTCGACAGATGGAAGAAATTCCACCGAGTTCTTCAATCTGTCAATAGATAATTAAAATTTTCTCTTATGTCTGAAATAACCCTAGAAATAACATCTAATCATATTAAATCATAATCCTAAATTTACAAATTTTTTAATTAATATTATTCAATTTTTGTCATTATTTATAGAAAATTATTTAAGAAAGTTTTTTTTAAAACTTTTTTATTTTATTATTTAGATTTGTTATTATTAGAAATTATCAGTATATTATAAAATTAGGCCTAATTAAAATTAAATACCTTATTAAATTTAAAAATAATAATTTAAATTAGGCCTGTAAGTGTAGGTGTAGTATTAGAATAATATTAGTAGTATATTAGTATTCGTTTATTAAAATTAAACTTAAGGGCTCAGTTATAGATTAATAACAGTATTTAAAACTTAGACTTGGACTTAGTAGCTAAGCTTAGGACTATAAATTATAGTTGTAGGTCTAGAAATAGTTGGTGTTGGCATATTTAAATTAAATTGTATGTATATTTTTTATTTCTGTATTCAAAAATTACAATTTACTTAGACTTATTCAGACATTTAAAGATTATGGAATATCAAAACTCTTATATTGATTGTTATCAAGAGCAAATTTTGTTTCCGGTAAATATACAAAAAATTGAGAAATTTATTTTTTCCGTCCGGTGATGGGAGGGTGATGACAATTTGAAAGGGCTAGTATTATTCTGGAAAATGGAATATGGACTATTTCAAAGTTATTCCTCATCCAATAAAGATGCTAAAGAGGATTCTTTAGGTTCCAATGTTGTGCATTTGATACAAATAAGCATTTAAGTATTTTCAGCTTAGGGGGCGTCCATTAATAACGTCTACAAAATGGGAGAGGGGGTTTGGAAATGTTTGACAGTTGTTGACAAGGGGGGGGGTTAAATTAGTTGACGTCAATAATCATGTTTTCTATATTAAAATTTTAATCTTAAAATTGACTGATAATTACATTATTTTAAAAAAAAATTGTAAGTGTTATTGAGTGTAAATAGACATATAATTTTTAGGCTTTTAATAATATAAGAATTATTTAATGTGTGTCTGTCTGTGCACTGCAGATGGCTGGTCAGAATGTTAGTGCAAGAGAAGTCAAAAGTTAAATGATATTAATAGAGTAGGAAAACAATATTTTGAGAATTAGGGAAATGTAAAGTGAGTAACAATAATAAAATCGCTGCTTAAACAGATTTGCAAAATCTCTAACATCTATTTTGCATCACAAATCATGTTGAAAAAGAACAACAAGGAGCAAGGAGATAGAGAGAATTTATGGCAATTATTGCTTATAATGGTTCTATTCCAAGTGCTGAATGGTTATATGAGGATGATGTTGACTTATATCTAGCCTATTTTGAAAATTTCTGGCCTTGTAATACTACTGGCATCTGTCCGTTACAATGTGACGATGGGGTGGGCTTCGGAGGACGAAATCCACATGGCCTGGGATTATACTTCAACAGCAAATCGCCTCTCTATCTATCTGGGTAACCCAAGGGAACATCATTGGATGATACAGCTTGGCTACCAGTGACGTCTGAGGAGTAGTCAGAATGTTTCATTGTATCAATGTATGTTTCGGGACTCCATCTCCGGGTTTGATTTCAGGGTTTCCTTCCCTTCTCTTAGATGAGTTGCCATCCAGGGTTAACGGGTCCCATCTTCCCGGGGTGCTGGTGATGTTTTTTCTTGACTGGGCTCTTGCTGGAATTGAACTCCAGACCACTAACTTGAGATTTGCTCAATTTAGACCACTCGACCACCCAGCACCCTAATACTACTATAAATTTTGAAAGTTTAGGCCTATAAAGTTAAGTTCACACTCCAGATTTGTTACAGCCAGTTCAAGTTCAGTTGTGAATCCATGTTTAGAATCCACTGATATTTGTAGATGTTTAAAATCTCCAGCAGACAAAGATATCCTACTTAAATGTTCACACTGAGCTGTCACAACTATGCAAAACTCTTGCATATATTTATCAATTTTAAAATTATGTGCTACCATTGAGGTCAGCAACCTGAGGCTGCATGTTTCTCTTTCAATGAATAAATTCTTTCATATATCATTTCAACAATAACCACACATACAAGAGAAAATTAAGACCTAAAATTTAAAAAAAAAAATAAAAAAAAAATAAAAAAAGCAACTTGAATGAACTCCATTTGTTTAAAAACAAGACCTTGTCTCTCTAAAATCTTTTCTTGTCATGTCCACTGAAATGAAAATCAAACTGGATATTAATTTCACAAATTGAAACCTTTGAATTACAAAATATGGCTATTATAGAATACAACTAATAATTAAAAATTGTAAATAAGTCAACTGATATTAAATTCATTGTGACCACTCCATTTTCTACCATTTGCTATGTTACTAACTTGTCAGCTGATGAAACATATGATGGGATTGTTTTTGTAAAATGCCGGCAAACAATATACTTGAACACACACCAAACACATGATAATGAAACTTGTTGGCCCCATTTATGTTACAACATGGAGCATATAGGCCTACTCTCAGGAATATTGTGAATTGTATTGAAAGAGCATTCTGGTAGTAAAAATAGACAAGTAAGTCTAGTAATAGAGATGTCTGACTTTCACTACCCATAGTTGTCGAAAGGGTAATTATTTAAATTTTTTATTTCTCTTATCGAGGCACACATTGTCATTAGGGTTATTCTAAAATAAATAAGAGCGCTAAACATTTTTTCTTGAAATACTTTTCAACAATGTCTATGCCATTTAAGAGTTAGACCTATCAATGCATTCATCAATGTTCTTATATATTATTGTTTGGAAATCTTTAATAAAATAAAACTTGTATAAAAATATCTAAATACAAGTTTATTGTTTTCAGGAGGCAAGGGAAGACTAAAAAAATACATCACCAGGCTTATTATATGTTATTCAAGGACAAAATATTGATATTGCAGTAAAAAGTTCAATATTGTATCTCTATCCAATGTGATTTGCAATATGATTAGTGTTAAAATTTGATAATTAATTAGATTTTACAAAGGTGTGATCGCTAATGAGTTTTATGGCTCCCCAAAATACAGTTGATTTTTTACTAAATACATGTTGCAGTAATAGAAGTGATTGAGAAGGTGTGAAACAAAAAGCAGAGAATTTACAACAGATGAAATTCAATGGGTCATAAGGACTGGTAGAAATGACAATTTTTCAAGACGAAGAGTTGCATTTTCAGTTTACTTGGGCAATGCCAAATAAGTATTTGGATTTGCATTTTCACATAGCTTAAAGGTTGATTTTATGGCTTTAAACACTTTTATAGTGCTAAAATTCTCCAAAATAAACCAATTATAAATAATTTATCAAAAATAAAATGAAAGATAAAAAAAAATAAATCGCAGGGAAAAGTTGAACGGCTAGGAAAAAATACTAAAAGACCTGGAAAGAATAAAAGAAGCTTAATATAGGCCAATGAAAAGTTTTAATCCCAGTCTGAAGATAAATAACTTATTTTGCACAGATTTTACTTTTGTTTTGTCGTTTTTCTTAGTTATTTCAGTTTTCTCGTTTTCAATATTTTTGGTCACCTATATCATTATATATCTGTTAATTTATTATCCAAACATCACCAAATTTTCACAGTATGTTCCAGTACATTGACCAATAATAAGCATTCTAATAACTTAGAATTAAGATAATTTTCTTAGATAAGAAAATAGGTAAAAAAGAATTCACCCACTCCCCTTTTTTTTTGTGCAAAATTTTGTGACCCTGTAGATTTATAACAAGTTCGTATTTTAAAAATTCCTGATATTCAAAGTTTTATTATATGTTAAATAATGTATTTGTTAAATCGTATGGCAGTAACTACAGATTTGTATAATTCTAACTGTTTGGAACAAAAACAACTTAAAGAATACAAATCGTGGAGGTTTTATGGGTGCAATGGCAACCAATGGAACTTAAAAGATTTATTTTGTTACCTCCTTTTCAATACCAAAGAAAATGTAAGTGAAAAATTTCCCATTGGAAGCCAAACAAAAACGTTAGATTTTTCACCCCGCCTCCCTTTAAGGCTACAAATAATATTATCTAAAACTTAAATCTTTATTAATATTTCAGATCAAAATTATATCTTATCTTCTGCCCAAGATCATGGAAAAGCTACATTTCAAGCCCATACCAATACAAGTCGCATTGTAAGTTCAAAATTGATATAGCAACCAAATGGAACTAAAAAGCCATTTGGGTTTTTGCATAAGAAATTTAAATCTCCTTAGCAGTACCCTAGAGCCCATTTTGTTCCCAACTCATACAAAAAGAAGTATCATCTTTTTACAATAAAAAAATTCCTTAACGAATTTAGTATTTTAGTAATATGAGACTTGGAAAAGAAAAAGGAAGACTTATTTTTGCAAAACACTTGTCCAAAACTGTCTGTTTGGAATGCTAATACATTGTTATACAGCAGATCAGTGGTTTTCAATGAGGGTGCCCCAGCACCCAAGGGTACACCAAGGAATCCTAGGCATGCCCAAAAATATCCCTTGCCCCCCAAAAAAAATATTTTTTTAAAAATAAATTGATCGTTTGCTGTATTTCTTTTTTAATTTCTCTAGAAATTTCAGTTAGAAATATCTTTGATTAAACAATTTTCCTTCGAAAAAATTTCTGTAATACAAATATCTGTATGCCTTTGAAAGCATACTGGAGAAAAATGAGTGGGAAATTATCTGATGTTGAGGCAAAATGTAACGTTCATGACATCATGACTGACAAGATGAGTGTTTGCAGTCTTGGTTCTATACAATTATCTGCAGGAGCCTGAAAAGTCCAGTCTGGCCCAGAACAATCTGAGTTCATCAAATCTATGAAAGTGCTGTTGAGGGGCATCTGATGTTCTTGAAATACATATTGAAATTCAAATAAGTACACAACAGATTCCCCTTACTAAAAATTTTATAGATCTGATGAAGACAGTTTACTTGGTGACACAGATTTTTTGTGTGCAGACACTTGTTCTTCCCCTAGATTGCAGGTCTCTTCATGTAATTCCATGGGGACATACAGAACAGAATTCTTTAACATTAGAGAACTTATAAATCAGCAGCAATATGAAGAAAGACTGTGCTCTCACAGTCACACACTCTGCAACTTTTAATGCCCCTCAAGCATGCTTTTAAAAGACTGCAACAAGATGGCCAACATACACACTAGGTTTTATGTCAAGCTGTTCAACACTATCCTTCTCTATGAAAAGACTTTGTCAGAAAATGTCTCATCAGTGAATCATCACAAAGTGCTTCGTCATTGAACTGCTATTCATGGAAAATAAAATACATTATTTTGTAGATTGCCTCTTTCATTCCTGCAAGGAAGCTGGACTGACCATCACCATTAAAAAGAATAGTGTTGTTTTAAGAAGACCAGGTTGAACAAGAGAGTCTGGAAAAACTATAAGCTCAAAAAGTGGAATAAACTTGACATCTACACAGCATGTATGCTCAATCTTGTAAGATCTTGGGGTTAACCAACATAAAAACCCTGAACAAAGGGCTTACCACATTACACAGTGTCAAACACTGAGGTCCATGCATTTGCCAACATATGCTGCAAGCTTTTCACTCAAATTGAGGGTGTGGTGAGAGGTCTTCTACTTTGGGCATTGCTGTAAAACAGGAATGAAAAACCAGAAGAAATGGAATCATGCAGCATACTTTACCATTCATCTGCATAGAGTGCAGCAAGGACTGCCACTCTAAGATCAGACTTTTGAGCTAGACTCAGTACAGACAGGAAGCTCTGAAATGGTCTTATGAAACTAGACTACAAATTTCAGACATCAAATACCATGCCTCATGAAACTGGACTACAAATTTCAGACATCAAATACCATGCCTCATGAAACTGGACTACACATTTCAGACATCAAATACCATGCCTCATGAAACTGGACTACAAATTTCAGACATCAAATACCATGCCTCATGAAACTGGACTACACATTTCAGACATCAAATACCATGCCTCATGAAACTGGACTACAAATTTCAGACATCAAATACCATGCCTCATGAAACTGGACTACACATTTCAGACATCAAATACCATGCCTCATGAAACTGGACTACAAATTTCAGACATCAAATACCATGCCTCATGAAACTGGACTACACATTTCAGACATCAAATACCATGCCTCATGAAACTGGACTACAAATTTCAGACATCAAATACCATGCCTCATGAAACTGGACTACACATTTCAGACATCAAATACCATGCCTCATGAAACTGGACTACAAATTTCAGACATCAAATACCATGCCTCATGAAACTGGACTACACATTTCAGACATCAAATACCATGCCTCATGAAACTGGACTACAAATTTCAGACATCAAATACCATGCCTCATGAAACTGGACTACACATTTCAGACATCAAATACCATGCCTCATGAAACTGGACTACAAATTTCAGACATCAAATACCATGCCTCATGAAACTGGACTACACATTTCAGACATCAAATACCATGCCTCATGAAACTGGACTACAAATTTCAGACATCAAATACCATGCCTCATGAAACTGGACTACACATTTCAGACATCAAATACCATGCCTCATGAAACTGGACTACAAATTTCAGACATCAAATACCATGCCTCATGAAACTGGACTACACATTTCAGACATCAAATACCATGCCTCATGAAACTGGACTACAAATTTCAGACATCAAATACCATGCCTCATGAAACTGGACTACACATTTCAGACATCAAATACCATGCCTCATGAAACTGGACTACAAATTTCAGACATCAAATACCATGCCTCATGAAACTGGACTACACATTTCAGACATCAAATACCATGCCTCATGAAACTGGACTACAAATTTCAGACATCAAATACCATGCCTCATGAAACTGGACTACACATTTCAGACATCAAATACCATGCCTCATGAAACTGGACTACAAATTTCAGACATCAAATACCATGCCTCATGAAACTGGACTACACATTTCAGACATCAAATACCATGCCTCATGAAACTGGACTACAAATTTCAGACATCAAATACCATGCCTCATGAAACTGGACTACACATTTCAGACATCAAATACCATGCCTCATGAAACTGGACTACAAATTTCAGACATCAAATACCATGCCTCATGAAACTGGACTACACATTTCAGACATCAAATACCATGCCTCATGAAACTGGACTACAAATTTCAGACATCAAATACCATGCCTCATGAAACTGGACTACACATTTCAGACATCAAATACCATGCCTCATGAAACTGGACTACAAATTTCAGACATCAAATACCATGCCTCATGAAACTGGACTACACATTTCAGACATCAAATACCATGCCTCATGAAACTGGACTACAAATTTCAGACATCAAATACCATGCCTCATGAAACTGGACTACACATTTCAGACATCAAATACCATGCCTCATGAAACTGGACTACAAATTTCAGACATCAAATACCATGCCTCATGAAACTGGACTACACATTTCAGACATCAAATACCATGCCTCATGAAACTGGACTACACATTTCAGACATCAAATACCATGCCTCATGAAACTGGACTACACATTTCAGACATCAAATACCATGCCTCATGAAACTGGACTAAAGATTTCAGACATCCAATACCATGCCTCATGAAATTGGACTACAAATTTCAGACATCAAATATCATGCCTCATGAAACTGGACTACAAATTTCAGTCATCAAATACCATGCCTCATGAAACTGGACTACACATTTCAGACATCAAATACCATGCCTCATGAAACTGGACTACAAAATTCAGACATCAAATACCATGCCTCATGAAACTGGACTACAAATTTCAGACATCAAATACTATGCCCCATGAAACTGGACTACACATTTCAGACATCAAATACCATGCCTCATGAAAGTGGACTACACATTTCAGACATCAAATACCATGGTTCATGAAACTGGACTACAAATTTCAGACATCAAATACCATGCCTCATGAAACTGGACTACACATTTCAGACATCAAATACCATGCCTCATGAAACTGGACTAGAAATTTCAGACATCAAAAACCATGCCTCATGAAAGTGGACTACACATTTCAGACATCAAATACCATGGTTCATGAAACTGGACTACAAATTTCAGACATCAAATACCATGCCTCATGAAACTGGACTATAAATTTCAGACATCAAATACCATGCCTCATGAAACTGAACTAAAAATATTTCAGACATCAAATACCATGCCTCATGAAACTGGACTACACATTCCAGACAGCAAATACCATGCCTCATGAAACTGGACTACAGATTTCAGACATCAAATACCATGCCTCATGAAACTGGACTACAAATTTCAGACATCACATACTATGCCCCATGAAACTGGACTACAGATTTCAGACATCAAATACCATGCCTCATGAAACTGGACTACAAATGTCAGACATCAAATACCATGCCTCATGAAACTGGACTACAAATTTCACACATCAAATGCCATGCCTCATGAAACTGGACTACATATTTCAGACATCATATACCATGCCTCATGAAACTGGACTACAAATTTCAGATAGCAAATACTATGCCTCATGAAACTGGACTACACATTTCAGACATCAAATACAATGCCTCATTAAACTGGACTACAAATTTCAGACATCAAATACCATGCCTCATGAAACTGGACTACACATTTCAGACATCAAATACCATGCCTCATGAAACTGGACTACAAATTTCAGACAGCAAATACCATGCCTCATGAAACTGGACTACAAATTTCAGACATCAAATATCATGCCTCATGAAACTGGACTACACATTTCAGACATCAAATACCATGCCTCATGAAACTGGACTACAAATTTCAGACATCAAATACCATGCCTCATGAAACTGGACTACAAATTTCAGACATCAAATACCATGCCTCATGAAACTGGACTACACATTTCAGACATCAAATACCATGCCTCATGAAACTGGACTACAAATTTCAGACATCAAATACCATGCCTCATGAAACTGGACTACACATTTCAGACATCAAATACCATGCCTCATGAAACTGGACTACAAATTTCAGACATCAAATACCATGCCTCATGAAACTGGACTACACATTTCAGACATCAAATACCATGCCTCATGAAACTGGACTACAAATTTCAGACATCAAATACCATGCCTCATGAAACTGGACTACACATTTCAGACATCAAATACCATGCCTCATGAAACTGGACTACAAATTTCAGACATCAAATACCATGCCTCATGAAACTGGACTACACATTTCAGACATCAAATACCATGCCTCATGAAACTGGACTACAAATTTCAGACATCAAATACCATGCCTCATGAAACTGGACTACACATTTCAGACATCAAATACCATGCCTCATGAAACTGGACTACAAATTTCAGACATCAAATACCATGCCTCATGAAACTGGACTACACATTTCAGACATCAAATACCATGCCTCATGAAACTGGACTACAAATTTCAGACATCAAATACCATGCCTCATGAAACTGGACTACACATTTCAGACATCAAATACCATGCCTCATGAAACTGGACTACAAATTTCAGACATCAAATACCATGCCTCATGAAACTGGACTACACATTTCAGACATCAAATACCATGCCTCATGAAACTGGACTACAAATTTCAGACATCAAATACCATGCCTCATGAAACTGGACTACACATTTCAGACATCAAATACCATGCCTCATGAAACTGGACTACAAATTTCAGACATCAAATACCATGCCTCATGAAACTGGACTACACATTTCAGACATCAAATACCATGCCTCATGAAACTGGACTACAAATTTCAGTCATCAAATACCATGCCTCATGAAACTGGACTACACATTTCAGACATCAAATACCATGCCTCATGAAACTGGACTCCAAATTTCAGACATCAAATACCATGCCTCATGAAACTGGACTACACATTTCAGACATCAAATACCATGCCTCATGAAACTGGACTACACATTTCAGACATCAAATACCATGCCTCATGAAACTGGACTACACATTCCAGACAGCAAATACCATGCCTCATGAAACTGGACTACACATTCCAGACAGCAAATACTATGCCTCATGAAACTGGACTACAGATTTCAGACATCAAATACCATGCCTCATGAAACTGGACTACACATTCCAGACAGCAAATACCATGCCTCATGAAACTGGACTACAGATTTCAGACATCAAATACCATGCCTCATGAAACTGGACTACACATTTCAGACATCAAATACCATGCCTCATGAAACTGGACTACAAATTCCAGACATCAAATACCATGCCTCATGAAACTGCTCTACACGTTTCAGACATCAAATACCATGCCTCATGAAACTGGACTACAAATTTCAGACATCAAATACCATGCCTCATGAAACTGGACTAAAAATTTCAGACATCAAATACCATGCCTCATGAAACTTGACTACAAATTTCAGACATCAAATACCATGCCTCATGAAACTGGACTATACATTCCAGACAGCAAATACCATGCCTCATGAAACTGGACTACACATTCCAGACAAGCAAATACCATGCCTCATGAAACTGGACTACAAATTTCAGACATCAAATACCATGCCTCATGAAACTGGACTAAAAATTTCAGACATCAAATACCATGCCTCATGAAACTGGACTACACATTCCAGACAGCAAATACCATGCCTCATGAAACTGGACTACAAATTTCAGACAGCAAATACCATGCCTCATGAAACTGGACTACACATTTCAGACATCAAATACCATGCCTCATGAAACTTTACTACAAATTTCAGACATCAAATACCATGCCTCATGAAACTGGACTACAGATTTCAGACATCAAATACCATGCCTCATGCACTTTATCAGAAATTGCATGTTAATTTCTTTTGTTCATGTTAAAACAATCTTGAAAATATTATGATGGGCTCCCAGCAAATGTTAACTTGTTTCAGATTTAAATATCTTTGTAACTTGCCCTTCACCATTCTCTCCACTAAGTAGCCTCCATATAAACTATTGCTGTAAGAAGTTCCTTATCTCATGATTATAAATGTTGATAATTTTGACTAATCAGCTGTATCTTTTAATGTCTTGCCTTTAGAAACGTGTGCCTATTTACAAAACAATGTTTTCTGAACTTCGGCACCATCCTCGATTTCAAGTGCATCTTGATTTAACTGATCCTGTACCAAAGTTCATTAGCAGAGAATGGAGAGGTCATGGTAACCAGCACAGAGAGGCAATGATTAGATATGCCACGTAAGGTTGATTTGAAATTTATAACAGTTACATGAATCCAATAAAGTAACATGAAAACTAAAGTTTATTCCATAAAGTAATTATGAAGTAGGTTTTATTTTATTAACAATTTAGGTGGTTCATTAAAAAAAATGCTTTTAATTATTCATAATGAGAATACATTTAAAATACACATATTCATTCTTTCTATTAAGATTTTTTTTAAAAATCATGCTTTTTGGGAATCATTCTTGTTAGGGTTTTTATGTAAAATTATTTAAACTAGTTTCCAGCTGGTTTACATTCAGTGCATAATTAATTATGTGATTGATATATCTATATTCAAATTAAATCATTCAAGGAGGCATCGATATCAATGGTAACAAAAAATATAAAGTAACTATAAACATGTCCAATTAACCCTCTTCAGGCGACAGGGCCGATCAATCAACCCAAGAGTTGAATGGCAAAAAAGACAATGGGTCAATCCATCAGCCTGATAATGCAAGCCTTAATATTGGCTGGCCAATAAAATTAATTCTTGCATTTCTCGCTCATATAGGCATTTTGATGGCGGCTTTCATTGATAGTCATTTTTTTTTATGGCGGCTTTCATTGATAGTCATTTTATATCCATTTTTTTTTTGTACCAAGTGATGTCTATGAATTCTTAGAAAATATTGTCAGAAGACAACAGCACCCGCGGTGACATACTTTATGCAGTTTTCACATTGAATCTTATACAAATATTTGTTGTGACTTGTTAAGGCTTCACCAATCAGAAACCTCACCCAAATTCTTGCAACAAAGACATGTTTACTCTAAATGTAAAAAAATAAAAAATAATTCATGCATAAATTATTCAAATCATGATGGATCATTTGAATAACTGTTGAGATATTAGTTTGATCCATAAAGATTGTTTCAGTTCATTCAATGCCCTGCAACAATATATTTAGTTTTTGCAACATAAGTTCAGGATTTGTGAAAAGGGCTCCAGTTTCTTGGAGCTAAAGCTTCAAAAAGGTTCCATTTCAAGAGGGTTAATTTAGTTTATTGCATAACTAAGGCCAATTAATATATTCACCACTGACTGAGCAGTTAAAATGAAGGTCATATGAATTTCAAAACTCTAAAATAATTTTTTTTTCTCCTTAATAAAACCAACATTCATATGAGCATTAATTTATTACTATATAGAAAAATAATCTTTATTGATTGGATTAAATATTACATCATCATTTTATTCACCAAAAATATAATAGTTTAAATAACCCAGAACACTTGATCTGATCAGATTTAACTGTGATCCTTCCGTACAAGTACCAAGGCAAGACCTGACTGACTTTAAAAATGCTGATGTTATTGGAAGAAACCGCTTCATCTATTTTAGAAGGTAGAAAATTAATTGTAGTTTCAAATTTACAAAATTTAAATGTAAAAATTTTATATTCCAAATTGATGCTAAAGTCAACTTGTTAAATTCTATTTTTATGGAAGCTCATAAAAAAGCAAGGATAATTCAGATAATGGAAAAAGTCAAGAAGTTTAATTTGGAGAGATATTTTAACATTTTGAAAATCATAATCATTTTTAGTTGCATATATCAGGAATAGTCAGATCACCCTATATGTAAATATATATTTTAAAAAATTCTTTTATTATCTTTAAATTTCCTCAGGCCCATGATTCCATTTCTTCAGCAAGTTCCTCCAGAGGTTCTTCTAGCTACTGCTAGGTGAATAAAAATATGTGTTTATTATTTTATTACATTTATACAGTAATTGAAGAAGTTTAATTTTATGAGCTTTCACTTAAAGCAACAGATAAAAAGAATTGTGTTTGATGCTAACATCTAGGACATCTTTTATCATCTGAGCTTAAAATGTACCACAAATGATGTCCCACACTAAGTGTTAGGGATAATGTAAATATCTAAATCCATAAGATCCTACACTTCTATAAGCTATAAAAAAGCATGCTTAAGTAGCTTTAAAACAACAACCGCATTAAAGTTTATAGATGACTTTTTAGGTCAGTGAATCAATAATTAAAAAAAGGATTGATAAGATAAATCATATAAAATTTCATATTTTCATTAAATATTGATGACTTATATCAACAAATTAAAAAAAATTTCTATTATGCTTAATTGATGAACAGATTAATCTTAAAATTAATAAGAAATATTTGCAGTGAAACATTTAAAACTTCATGGATTTAATATAATAATAAAGTTTTTGTCTAATATTAATTATAGAATCATTTTTTTTTAAAAATGAAAACCAATTAAACAAACTTGACATTTTTTAAAGAAAGAAATTACTTTTAAGATATTTTTTACTCCTCACATCACTCAAATTATATACACACTGATTTGCTTTGCTGATTGGCTGAAGGTAAATGCTGTCTGATGGATATTTTCTTAATAGTCTCAACATAAAACACATGAATATGAATTTTTTCCATAAAAATTTGGAAACTTTATTAATATTTTTAAGAAATAATAATGCTTCATAAAATTCATTCAGTTACATTTTATTAAGAAGAAAAAAATTATGGTTATTTTCTAGACAAGATCCTCTATCTGGACCAGAGAATATTACAGCCAAACGTCCTCGTACCCCACCTACAAAAACTATTGAAACACAGACAGACTATCGAGATCAAGAAATTCAAACAGATCCCTACACTCCTGAATATGTTGTGCGTCCAGGAGAGGCACCAGAACTTCTAACACTAGCTACATTATCGTTTGGTATGTCATAAAGTATTGATCAAGTTTTAATTATTTCTTATAAATAAATAAGTTGAATTTAAATTATGATAATTTTAATTTCTATGTTTCACTTATTCAGTGCTATTAAAAAGATCTGTTATAGAAACTGTAAATATGTTACAGAGACTTTCATGTTTTAGATACTGCCTGCATGTTATAGAAATTCAATTTTTTAATATATGAAAAAGAAATGTGAGGTTAAATTATTTCTTTAATCTGTTTATATATTTAGCCATTAAGAAAGATTTCTATCAGTCAGTGTTGTTGTGAGGCAATGTCTTATTAATATACTAGAAAGATTAGACAATCATCTATCATGTACTCCAAATGAAGTAACACACTAAGTGATAGGAATGATGTAAATATCTAAATCGATAAGATCCTCTACTTCTATAAACTAGAAGAAAAGCATGGTCTAGTTTATGTAAAGTGGGATTTACCTGAAGGGTTTTGTAATATGCCAGATTTTTTACAAGGATGTTCTCTTGGAGACTTTTCATAATCTGCCTAAAATATTTATGTGCTTCTTTGATATAGCATTTCTTTGTGAGTGAGTTACACAGTTTAAATTAGTCATATATAAATGATTTTGTCGCAGGTGGTTGAAGGAATTCCAAGTAATTTAGCATATTTCTTAAAAATGAACACAAGAATGTTAAAAAGGATAAATAAATGATTTCCAGTTGTCATTTCCAATTAATACGATTTTAAAATTATCAAGTCCAGATAAATTAATGCTGTAAACATTTTCCTTGGCCAGGTCGAGGATTACCAGCTGGCCTAGCAGAAGTCGAAATGATTGAACGTGCTAGGGCTAAAAGAGCTTGGGAAGCCAACCTTCCTCCTCTCAGTGATGTATCACAACTTGAGAAGAGAAGGAAAATGATGGATGCTATGGAGAGAAAAGAGTGGGCTCTCAGAGAAAATGAAATTGAAAAGTAGGTTTCTTAAGTTAGGATTATATACAAAACCCACTAAAAAGGACTCTGCTGACATGCCATGAATTTTGGAATAATTGTAAATGTAATATTATGTTAACCATCATAAAGTTGATACAATGATGGGAGTGTGAAAAATACATAATATTAAATAAAATGAAAAACAAAACAAGGAAGTTCATAAAGTTGACAGAAAAAGGGGAGATAATAGCTTATTACCTATTTCCTGTCACCAAATTATACAACTTTTTTTTCATTATCATTCATTTTGTCTTTGCTTCATTTATTTAAGAATGTTCAGGGTTTCTTTCATGAAGTCAAGTACCCCCCACCCCCCGGAGCAAAATGTGTACAATATAAAGATTATATACTTTTTAAAATTAAAAAAATACTAAATTTTATTTTTTAACAGTTTTAAAAATATTAATATCTAGCCCCCAATTTACGTTTTGGGGGGGGGGGGGCGGG
>CAXITT010001193.1:123097-141352 GCA_964033795.1 Lymnaea stagnalis | reverse complement strand
ATTTAGGGATACATTCGTGAAATTCGATAAAATAGTGGCATTCGTCCTTTAAATTTACCAATGTTTGCCTTGTATCTTGAAAAATACTGACAAAGTTATCTTTATAGTCAACAAAATAATTTAGGAACATGTATTCAAACCACAAAAGAATTCTTTTTCTAAGGAAAGCTAATAAATTTATGTTGATTAAAAAAAAAACTTTTGTTATAAAAGAGTACTCAATTAGAGGCAACTCAAAAAATTATTTTGTCCATCAAGGTGACAGCAGTTAGTTCCCATACTTTCATAAAGAATTAGGAACAGTAACCAAGTTAATACGATCTTTCACCAAGGTCACAAGAGTTAACTTTCTTGAAGTTGAAGCGAATACATAAAATTACCGTTACTAATTAATGGGGAGTTATCGCTGTCGTCTTTAAAACATCTGTTTATTTTAATGGTTGCTTCCCTTTGACCGTATTTCGCAAAATTGAGCGGGCAAAGTATCTCTATTTCAGACTTTATGTTACCGGTGTTCAGTTAGTTAACACTAAATTCTTAAGCTAATATAATTGCATTTGTGCACCTGTTACTTTTCTGAAATAATTTTAATTTTTTTAAATATTTAAAATACTTTTTAATATACATTTTAATAGAAGTTGTCAAAATGACTTTTATACTTATAAAAAGAATTCTTCTGGGATATCCTGTTCATCATTATAATAAATTCAATTTTTGTTATTGTAAATTTGATTTTAAAGCATGTTTTATTTTTGTGTAAATAATTTATCAAGAAAATATTAAAAATACTTTCTATTTTTAATATTTATAAACTGATATGAAATTTATGGTAACAGAGATTTATACCCTATGATTGTTAAATTATTTTTAAAATTTCAAATTAGTTTATACCTTACTAGTAAGGTCAGTTCCTTTATACTTGTTAGCATTGATAAAAATTAATAACCTTTGATTTGGGAACATATTACCCAACTTTGCCTTGCAGGCTATCATTCAAAAGAGCTCACATAGAAAGTTCAAATTCTAACATTCTGATAATGGTAAAATTGATAATTCTAGAGTTATACTTATGTCATGCTCCACTTGGTTCTTTTATCCCCTGACACTGGGATTTCTTTTCACCTTATGGATCATCTTGGTGAATCGAAAGCACATTGTGAACATAAACTTTTAATTGCTACAAACTGTTTTTGGTGTTAAATAATGTCATGTTTAGTGGGACTTTTTTATTTGTTCTTTGAAAATTGTTTTAAATAGTCATAAATACTATAGCAATCTTTTGAAGATAGAATATTTTTTAAAATATTTAATGGCTTCAATGGCACATTCATCTCCCATCCTACTTTTGTTTTTTTTAAATTCACCACCCTTAATTACTTGCTATAGGTGAAAATCTTCTTATCATAATCATCAAAAAAATGTAAATTTACTACTCATGTGCTTTTGTTAAATCAATCTTTCAGTCAAAGCCACCTTTTGTCCATTCACTAAAAAATATTAATATAGTTCTTAGTACATTCTTTATTAGTGTTGTAATAAATATGATTTGATTGTTAAGCTTTCCAGCCTTAGACACATGTCTGTAGTATTTGTTTGTTAGTAACTTTTACAGTGATGTGTCACTAGTTATTTGATTAATAGTCAATTGTCTCGTCATGTGTAACTAATGATTTGTTTGTTAGTCACTTGTCTAGTTATGTGACTCTAGTGATTTGTGCTATTCAATTGTCTAGTGATGTTGGAAATGAATGCATAAATTGAATCTTTGTCTAGTGAGGTTTTTAAATGAAAGCACAAGTTGAATAATTGTCCAGTGATGTTCGAAATGAATGCACAAGTTGAAACATTGCCTAGTGATGTTATTTAAATTTAAGTTAATATTTAAATTTATTTAGCTTTAGATTGTGACAACATCAATAACTTTAAATACATTAATATGTACTGACAGGGTAATGCTCAGGTCACACGATCAAATTCCTGTCAAATTTCTTCAATATGCTTCAAATTTTAGTATGAAGGCACTATTTTGTGTGTGGTTTCTTTGTTGAGATTTTGTTCAAAATTTGATCAAATTCTAAGTAAGAAAGTTTAGTCTCTTAACAGATCATAAACCATTAATGGCACTAAACAAAAAGAGAATAGCCAATAACAAGATCAACAGATAGTCTTCAATACTCTATCAATTGAAATAAAATCAATAAAAGGCAAAAACAACATTGTTGCTGATTTTTGGTCAAGACAAATTGAGTATAAAGAAAATGACAAAAACATAAAACATATTGAACTTATGTGGATTGTCATACCATACTATAGTTATTCTATATTTATTTTTTTAGTATCAGTAATGTGTGTAACAGACCATGTTACTTATTCATATGACATGGATTTTTTCACAGGACACTAACATTTGCTCTCACGGCACAAAGGCAAAGTGATTTGAAGGAAAAGAATAGAAACACGAGAAAAAAGGAACTAATTTTTATAGTGTATGGAGAATTCATTTTTTCTTGAGTGAAGGGAGTGAACGACATAATTTTAATGGAGAAGGTTGACATGTTGTATTTTTCAGATGGATTTAATGAATTAATTATTAGATACATTTTTGTAAGTGTATGGATATATATTTTTCATATTACACTATAAATGTTCGAACAATTCTGATGTCAAGGAACCATGTGATGTATTTATCAAATATCTTAATAAAGTACTGTGTAATTTTCATTGGACCTTATTACTTCTTGGCGGAGAAAGAGACAGTCGTTTGTAAAGGTGAATGAGATAGTTACATTGGCAAATCATCACTTGCACTGAAGAAATAAAATACATTAGCTCACGTTTACAAGTAACATTACATTATAAACGTTACATATGATAACTGGGAAATATAAATGTTTATGCTTTAAAATGAGTGTTTGTGTGATAACTTTATAATGTATATATTTTATATATTTTTATGAGTAATAAATAAAATGCATCTTTTTTTTCTCCAGAAATTATTAAACACACTAGAGCCACATTTACAATACCCTAACTTGAGAGACGATGAAATGACAAGATTTCTATTGTCAAAGATGATTGTGACATCCTATTTTCAAATATGCAAATACTGCAACTAATGGTAGTGCTTATTGATAACTTCATTCAGCACTGCTTATTTTTTAATAAAATTTATACCAATTTGTTTCTGAGTTCTTGTGAAATCTGTGATTGAACTTGTATTTGTATCTTTTAAATCAGGTGTTTTATCTGGAAGTTATTTTTAAAAGGAGATTACCACTCCCTAAAATATTATCTTTTACAGTTTAAATTAGAGTACCAGTATATAAAAAGTATACATAATTGTACTCAATATAATTTTTAAAATCTAATGCAGTGTACTACAAATGAGCGTTCTGTTCATTTTAATACATAAATCAGGAATGATTTCCCTAAACTTGGTAAAGGGATGTCAACAAAAATATACCGGGTTATAAAAATTGTCAAGAGCTGGAGAAGATATCTAGAGAATGGAAGAAATGGAAAGAAATAGTTAATGGCCTATTTTCCACTGGCAGTTGATCAGACTGAGAAGAGGAGTACTGCTAATTCTCTTTTTAACTACCGGTATCTCATAACTTGTCAAATAGCACCTAAAATTCCCATTAAATCAATTTAAAAATTATATTGATTATTTTTTTTATTAATGAACTTTTATTTATGAATGTTCAGGAGAGCTTTACTATACTTGTACAATGTAACAGTATTTTTGAGAAATGTAAGCTTTTTATTATGATTCTATCTCATTTGAAGGTCCTTATTTAAATATTTATTATAACTAAAGTCAAGTTTTTCTACATTCTACCAAAAAAAAAATGTCTATAGCATGACTCAAACAACAATATAATAAGATTTTACGTTTTCTGTGGAAATTATTAAAAAGTGGACCTAAGGGGTCGCCACAGAACAACAATATAATAACTAACCTATACTGCGCCTAAGTTAAGTAATTTAAAAAGTTGAACTTTTTAATTTAATCAAGGGGGCATCCATTTGCTATAATAGCACTGAAAACAAAAAAGGGGGGTGGGGGTAGGAGAATTAAATTTCTAATTGTTATTTGTAATTAGGGTTACGGAGCAATATTTTCTTTGCCTGCAGCTCGAGCTGATCCAATTGGATGTACTAAGTAGTTATTGGTGTTAGTTACAGTTACAGGGTTATAGGATATATGTTGTACAAGTAATAAGCCAATTTATAAATACCTTTTAATCAGATCATGCCCTTCGCCAATTTATTGTCTAATTTTTCTATTACATCTTTTTCTAAATTAAGTACATTATTATTACTTGGAGGCTGCTGTTGTTTTGATAACTTAGCTTAGTCAATGTAAACACGACCTAGTGACCTAGATTGATGTGTTTGTTCATGTGATATGGAGGTTGCATAATCATACAGATTTTAAGAAATTTGCATGCCATCAAAATTTGATCAAATAGTGATTTGAAAGTTATGACAAGGCTTCATACAAAAATTGCATAAAATGTATGAATGAAAATTTGATGAGAATTTGATCATGTGAACTGAGCATTAGGGTAATTCATTCAGCTCATCAGTCTATTTGAACCAACTGGTCAAAGTAACACATTTTATCATTCAGTCTTGATGCCAAGACAGGTTAGGGTAATTAAAAAGTCTATATTATTAGTTTTTGTGGAGTAGCACATTCATACAGCAACAAGGTGACATTTATTTGAATTACAAATGAAAAATAACATAGGTTTAAACCCATTAATGTTTAACAATGAACAGGTTGATTGAGAAGTCTAAAATTTTTAGTTGTGTGTTAGTAGAAATTTATTTTATTAATAATTTGGTAAATTTGTTTACTTGGGTTGAGACATTAAGGTGTCAGCCAAGATGGTGTGTTGTACACTCAGATGAGAGTCAAGATGGTAAGGTG
Source organism: Lymnaea stagnalis (assembly GCA_964033795.1). Lineage (NCBI taxonomy): Eukaryota > Metazoa > Mollusca > Gastropoda > Lymnaeidae > Lymnaea > Lymnaea stagnalis. The sequence continues at coordinate 136,413 of CAXITT010001193.1, read as the reverse complement.
TACATTCAGATGTCAGCCAAAATGATGTGGTGTATGTTCAGGTGTCAGCCAAGATGGTGTGGTGTACATTATGGTGTCAGCCAAGATGGCGTGGTGTACATTCAGCTGTCAGCCAAGATGATATGGTGCACAGTCAGCTGTCAGCCAAGATGGTGTGGTGTACATTACGGTGTTAGCCAGTGTGGTGTACATTACAGTGTTAGCCAAGATGGTGTGGTGTACATTCAGCTGTCAGCCAAGATGATATGGTGCACAATCAGCTGTCAGCCAAGATGATATGGTGCACAATCAGCTGTCAGCCAAGAATCTATGATATAGATTTACTGAAACGTCTTGGTTTTCACCGCCAAGTCACTTGTGTAGAATGCATTAACCTGGAAGTGAAAAAACAAAATATTAAAATAATATTATTTACTGTCCCTTTACAATAATATTTTTATTCATTTACTTCAACTGCTTCATGTACTTCATCTACTTCACTTTAGCTGCAAGACTCATAGAAGATGAAAATATGTGTTGGTTATTGTTACATGTAACAAAGACTGCAATGTCTACATCAAAGTTATGCATCTGAAAAAAAAAACACTATAACAAAAGAAGCATTAGTAAAATTTAAGAAAAAAAGTACTCCTATATCATACGTGTCAAACTTAAGGCCCGTGGGCCACATTAGGCCCAGCGTACAATTATATCAGGCCTGAGAGGTCTTGACCGGCGTACAATTATATCAGGCATGAGAGAGAATTTTAGGCTCAAATATTTTTAATGGCCCTGCGATATAAAGTGCAAATCATATTCCCTAATAATCTGCCTTGTCCAAGGATAGGCTACCTGAGAGCGTTCTCGCTTTTTCTATCAAAATAAGCGACAATAAAAGTTGTGTAGTGAGTGGATGTTTGTCGTTACAGTAACCTAGCAACATTCAGTTGCTCATTTTGGATAGGCGCATAAGAAATGAAAGTGGTGTAGAGCCTGGATATTACATCACACTTTCCTGCTATGGCTAACGTGTTATCAATCTGTACCTACTTTGTGGAGATAATGTGGCTGTGATCAAGGAATATAATCTGAGACTAAACATCAAGACAAGTTAAAATTCCTGAATGCAGAGTAGAAGCAACAGAAGGTAGAAGAATTGAAGATGAATGTTTTTCACCAAAGCAAAATCACATACTGAAGCTGCTGTGAAAGCAAGTTTTATTGTGGTGAAGGAGCTTGCAAAATCAGGCCAACCATTTACAGGAGGAGCTTGTGAAGTGCTGCATGATGAAAGTGTGTGACGTCTTGTGTTCAGACAAAAAGCAGATGTTTGCAAATGTAAGCCTTAGCAGAAATACGGTTGCTGATCGGGCTTGTGAGATTGCCACTGATGTGAAAACACTAGCTGATCGAAAAAGACAAACACTTTGTTGCATTCTCACTTGCTGTCGATGAAAGTAATGACACGACTGACACTGCACAGCCGACTGACACTGCACAGCTGACTGACACTGCACAGCTGACTGACACTGCACAGCTCGCTATCTTCATCTGTGGAGTGGTCTCCAGTTTCAATGTTACAGAAGAAATATTGCACATGGAATCCATGCATGAGAAATGACAGGAAAAGAAATGTTTGACAATGTATGTCAAAGTTTAACCGACATGAACCTGCCTTGGGACAAACTAGCTGGACTTACAACAGATGGAGCACTGGCGATGAACAGCGAAAAAAGGGGACTAGTTAGTTGGAAGGATGTGGTTAAAAATGCAGGATAAATTTACTGGTGGATTGATAGCATATCACTGCATCATACACCAAGGCTCGCTGTGTGGTAAAGTCCTCAACATGGAAGGTGTAATGAGCACTGTTACACAAACCGTCAACTTTATCAGAGCCAAAGGTTTAAATCACAGGTAATTTCAATATTTTTTTTGCTGGAAATAGACTCAAGAGTTCGGCGACATGCCTTATCATACAGAGGTGCGGTGGCTAAGTCTGATAAAAGTTCTTAGTAGATTTTTCCAGCTGATTGATGAAATCTCTCAATTCATGGACAGCATTGGGAAAGACTCCACAGTTTTTCGGGTTAAAAATAAAAAGCGACTTGAACCTGCAGCTCCAGGCACGGGACCACTTGATCACTGATATGCCTGATGCAGTGAAGGTATTTCAAGTGAGCTGTGCTTAAGGGAGACACACATGCAACTTGTCTCCCTGTTCTTGTTGCCAAGCAATGTTGAACCAAGTCAACCTATGTCATAGATGTGGAAACTGCACCTGCAAATTTGTAGATGGAGCTGATAGAGCTGTAATGGGAAGTTTAGAAGGCTTCCAATTGTTGTATTGTATAATAAGTTAATAACTTGTTTGTTTACACTGAAATAGTACATTTTTTAAAGATAGAAAAGTCTTTGGTTGATTTTTTAATAAAAAATTTGGCTGTGTTCATGCCATGTCATCCATCCATCCTTGTGGCGCTATGGCCCATGTAGGGCTTTGGCCTGCCTCACTACTTCCTTCCACTCAGACCTAACTAATGCTTTTCTTTTCCATGCTTGGATTACCAGCTGCTTTAGATCTTTTTCCACATCATCCATCGATCTAAGCCTAGATCTGCCTTTGAGCCGTTTTCCTCTGGGGTTTGGTGATGTACCTGCTTCCTTCTTCTGTCATTTGGCATTCTCTTTAAGTGTCCTGCCCAGCGTAGCCTGCCCTTTTTTATTTCTGCTACTAGCGTGGGATCCTGATACAGACTGTACAATTTCGGGTTGGTACGTATTCTCCATCCATATTCATCCTTTGTCATATATTTCCCGGAGAAATTTTCTCTCCCATGTGTTTAATAGGTTTTCTGCTGTTTTTTTTAGGGTCCAAGTCACATGACCTGTCAGCTTATTATTAATGGTGATACTTAGATTCTTTTATGTCTCTACTTCCTCAATACTGTGATCATTTATTGTGAGATCTGTAATTGGGTGATTCCCCCTTTGGAAATCGACAACCATTTCTTTCAGTTTTTGAGATATTTAACTAAAGACAATTTTCATTGCACCAACTGATAAAGCTAGTAAGTTGTGGTATATGCTTTCCACTTCAGATATTAAGCAATGGCAGCATCATCAGTAAATTTAATTATTGGAACGGTGTTGCTTGGGCTCTGGGTATTATTGGTATATATTGTACACAGGACAGGGGAGAGAACGCAACCTTGTGGTACCCCGGTACATATTTCTCTACTTAATGATATTTGGTCATTCAACTTGAAATATTTGTTAAAAAGTTCAGTATCCTTGCTTGAAAAGCTAACATATAAAGCTTTTTAATCATAAGGTGTGGTTGGATAGTGTTAAATGCTGATGAGAAGTCAAAGATCGTTTGATTGAATACTTATATAGCGCTAAGTATCCATGCTATTTTAGCATGCTCACTGCGCTCTCAGTGATGGCATCCGGGGCGTCGCAGGGGTTGTCGGAATGATTCATTGTTTGTTGCCTGTAGGGGACGCCATCTCCGGGTTTGAATTTAGAGTTTCCTTCTTAGATGAGTTGCCGACCAAGGTTAACGTGTCCCATCTACGCTGGATGCTGGATGGGTTTATGCTTGACTGGGCTTTGGCTGGAATTGAACTCCCGATCACCAACTTGAGATTTGCTCAGTTTAGACCACTCAGCACTTCCAAGAAAAGCACCCTAGCATATTTTTTAAACCTGTCTAGGTGATGGTAAAGTCTTTCCAATACAGTAAAACCTCCGTTTTGCAACCCTCTCTTAAACCACTTCCTCCAACATATGACCGAAAAAAAATTCACCAATGCTTTGTAATATACAAAGACCTCTCTTAAACGACTCCCTCAAAAACGCGACTTGCAACCTTCAAATAATTCAATTTTACGACCTAGCATCTGAAAAAGTCAGATTCCAAAGCAATGCTATATTTGTGCGCTTGGAGAAAACAGTTTCGTTTACGACTTTTAACAGCAGGCGATGCACTAAAGCAGCTAGGAAGTAGTGAAGGGGAAATAACGCTTGCACCGTAAATTTGTCTTTTGAAATACTCCAAGGAGATGGCCAGTTATGGCCTGAGCAGGGGCCTTTCAGACCTTGCCGACACCATGTCTGGTGTTCAAAGAGACATACTAAAAGAACATGCACGGGTGGGGGGATCATGAAAACAAACAGAAATAACAGATTTCTTTCAATAAAAAAAACTATTCAATGACAGAATAAAAATAATTACAACAATATTAATGCGCTTATCTTATACATAAATAGTTATAACTCTAAGCATGTACTCAGCACTTACACACGTTTTAAACAACTACCAAACCAGCATTGGAATTAATGAGGAATAGGAAGATAATGACTGTATTGGTTGTGAGGCAATATGAGTTTATATTGGTTGTGAGACAGAGTTTAGAAACAATATGAGTTTATATTGGTTGTGAGACAGAGTTTAGAAACAATATGAGTTTATATTGGTTGTGAGACAGAGTTTAGAAACAATATGAGTTTATATTGGTTGTGAGACAGAGTTTAATCTATAATTCTGAAGGTAAGATGGTGCCTATACTTAATGGTATGTGTATTTTTTTTACTTGTTTACTTAATTTTCTAAGTGTCGTTTTTTTAAAAATGTCCTACCTCTTTTTTAAGACCCCCCACCAAATAACGCACTCGTTTCAATGGCAATTTAAAGGTCGCAAAACTGAAGTTTTACTGTAATAGTAAGATGGTATCCTCTGTATTTTTGTAGGTAATGTCTTCACATATGTAATAATACCAATAATCATAATGTTCATATGAATTAATCTTTAGAATGCTGTTAAACTTAGTATTATAGTTGTAGTTTTACTGTTGTTTGTTTGTTTTTTTGATGTAGGCACAATTTTTAAAAAACCTACTTCAATTGGTCATCCTTGTCATGGTAAAGTTTTAAGTCCAGTTTTGACATCTTCATATGAAGTTTTCAATTTCTAGCTTGGTCATCTGCATGTGATATTTTCAAAGTCCAGTTCTCACATCTTCATGTGAAGTTTACAATGTCCATCTTGGTAATCTGCATGTGAAGTTTTCAATGTTTAGTTCTGACATCTTCATGTAAAATTTTTAAAGTCCAGTTTGGTCATCTCCATGGCTTTCATTAATACATTCAACCAACCAAATTTGAGAGGAGACTCATCTGGAGGAATACAATTTTAAACATAATTTACACTTCTATTCTAAACTTAATATTTTAACCATATTTCTTGTCTAAATTTAATATTCCAACTATACTTCCAATCTATATTTAATATTCTAATCACACCTCTAGTATAAACTTATTATTCAAGTTCATTAAGTAAACATTCTGTTTTAAACATGACACGACAGATACTTAAGATGAGCTCAATCAGGGTGAATTCTTTCCCTCAAAGTTAACACTGAAAGTTATGCACTTATTTGTTCCCCAGTCTGTTAGAATTTAACAGAGTGCTCCTCTGGCTTTAACAAAATCAAACAATCGCTCTTAATTAAAGTTAATATTGTCACTAAGGGAGTGAAGTTTTGTGGTATATGATGCCTGATTATTGCACTTGAGACACACATCAGATGTGCTTAAATTGCTCTGGTTTAAAAATTTTGTCTTAGAAAGAATATTTGCTGGATATGTGCTAAAAATTAATAGATACAATGTAATCAAAACACATTATTTGGATAAAGAAAAGAATCTTATATTACCTTATCTTATCATATCATATAGTGTTGAAATGTAGCAAAAAAGCTGCAATGGTAAAACATCATGGGTAACTTTTATGGTCCTGAGCAGAGCTATCCAAATGGGACCCTGATGGTAAACTCCTTCACTTTGAGTGTCACTCATTGAAGAATATGTTCTCTAATCTGTATGACAAATTAATTCTGACTTTGTCATACAAACACACTCATACATTTTTACACTGGCTATTTATTTTAATACATTTGAGATTAAAAATAAATATTGTGAATTTTCATTAACTATAAAACTAAAAATTGTGAATGTTAACAAAATCGTATTATTTTTAAAATATCTGCCTTATGATAATTATAGTTTATAACATCCTACAGTTGTTAATAAATTGCAAATTCAATGTCATGATTATTGTTAAGCCCTTGACCATGTGTTGTTAACCCTAAAGAGCCACAAACATGATCAACAACAGCTAAAAATATGATTTTGGTGTTATAATTCTTTAACAAATTAGCTTTATTCAACTATGCCATTGGTTTATTTTTACAAAAAGTTTTAATTTTCAAATCAAAGTTAAAGTGCCTACTTAAGGCAGGCAATGAAATTTAAGCGCGATTAATTATTTCTAGTGACTAGTGATATAAAATTAAAACTTCCTCTTTACCTGATGGAACTAAAGGCCTAAAATAGCGTCTTTTTGTTCATGTACAATAAACATTTAACAAAACTGAACAAGATTAAAAAAAAAAAGTAGCCTACATTTCATGAATCTTTTGTCATAATTGACGCCATTGTGGAAAAACAAGGAGAACTCTTCTGTCTTCAAAGATACGTTATAAAAGTTGCCCAATTGGATATTATATTTAGATTTAAATAAATTTTTTAAAATTTTATAGATCTATCTACTTTGTCTGATATTTCTTTCTAGCCCACTGGATCCATGCACAGCAATGTAAAGGTGGTACTCGCAAGGGACCTCAATATCAGGGGGCGCATTCGCCCAGGGCGCTGCTTTTCCTTTGCACGGTTGTGCATCCATTACGGACGTAACGCGGCTAGAATTTTGAGGGTGGGGGTTATGTGGGAAATGTTTGTTAAAACTTTAAATAAAATTGTCAATTTCCTTTCTTAAAATTTGTGACAGTTTCGATTTCTTTCTCAATAAATAGCTGGTGATTTACTAAGACTAAGAGGCAAAAAGCGGGAAAGTAATGAAATATATGTCAGTAGCGAAATAAACACAAAATTCAAACAGATGGCTAACAAAGCAACTTGGCTCCATCCAGATACATAAAATCACTAACACTGCCTCTCATTTTACTCACCACAAACCAGAGTCAACTGAGGAGGCATCTAAATAATTAAGTTCCATCTATCAAACTAGAGCTGACCAACCACAGACCATTTAAATAGCTTATTTGCCTACTATGACTCACAGTTGTCGAGAAAAAGTCAATCCACTTGCATAGGAAGGGGCTGTGGAGGGGGTGGTCCACACAGGTGCCACTTTTAAAAAAAATTATAATGAAGGGCGGCATTTTCGACGAGCTGAAGAGTTTTTTTGTTTTTTTTTTAAACTTAGTGGTAAGTGGGTGGCACAACTTTCTAGTGAACATATCGCAACATAATCCCTGGTCCGCTCGTAACGTTTCCCAGATCTGCTCATTATGAGGACACGTTACACACCACCCAACGCTTGGAAATTGGTCGCTCTCTGTTGTTGGTGGAATTCTATTACGTAGCCGAGTCTCTCGCTTTGCACCCTTTTTTGCCCATGCGCCGTTTCCCTGGTCTGGTCTGCTGATTACCAAAGTATTTCTCTGATACACTAAAGCAGTGGTTCTCAACCTTTCTAGTGCCACGACCCCTTAATACTGTTTCTTGTGTCATGGCGACCCCCAAGCCACACAATTATTTTCGTTGCTACTTCATAGCTGTAAGGATATATGTTTTCAGATGGTCTTAGGCGACCCCTGGAAAAGGGTCCTGTGACCCCCAAAGGGGTCGCGACCCACAGGTTGAGAACCGCTGCACTAAAGTAATACGTCGGCATAGCTAGAGCGACGTGGCCTCCACGGCTTTGCCATGTTTCTGTTTAGTAAGGCTGTGGGCAGCAACGCAGTCGCCGCGGCTTACCCGTGTATAGGTTTACTTTAAGCAGATTTCTGATCGTTAATGCTGCATAAACTTTATGGTTTGTGTCCGCTGCGGGGGCCACGCAAATGAACGCAGGACAAGTAAACCCACAACTCACCATAACACATCCAAACACAGGACTAGTGAACCAACGGACACGTTAACACGCAGAAAAGTGAATACTGGTATATAGAACATAGACAGCTGAACCCAACAACTGGGTTTGAAAAGGCCTTGCTGAGATAATCGTCATTCTTGACTTGTTCTTGTAAATTTATTTTCACTGCAAATTCGCAATGATTGATTCCGAAAGATTTCAACTACTTTTATAAATATGTAAATGTTTTTAATGTGCTGAATATTATTTTTACAAAATTGGGTAAATAACCATTTTTATTATATTTCTTGGGCAGATTTTTGTGCCAAGGAAAAAGTTTAAAATTGGTGGTTCTGTTCTGATTAAGCCAAGCTCTCTAGAGGAATAGTTGAAGGCTGCATCTATAGGTACCCGGGTACCTATGGTCGCCAATGACAATTCGCACCCGGAGTGGCTCCGTACATATTAAATGGCTTCGGAGCCGAATGTGATAACAATAATAGTATGAGAATTATTTTTTGAAATTGTTTTTTCTCCTTGTTTATTTGATTGATTCATAGTTTTATTATTTTTAGTTGTTTTTTTTATTTTTGCTTTGTTAATTTCTCTTAGTACCGGTAGATTTTTTTCTTTCTTATTTTCTTTTTTTAGTTTAAGCCATTTTCGGAGATCAATTTTTTTTTTTTTTAAATCTAGTAATGAAGATGATTTAGATACATTTATTGTTTTTATTTGAATTTTAGAAAAGTAATAATATTAATTTAATTATTAAAATTAAATCCTTTATTTAAGATTATTTATGTGTATTGTTTAAGTTAAAAGATTTAATCACACAGTACTTTATGAATTAATTAGGTATTCTAAATAATGAAAATTTCATTCATAATGAATTTATTTCTACTATTCCTCTAAAGAGCTTGGCTTAGTCAGAACAAAACTACCAATTTTAAACCTTTTCCTTGGCACTGGGAGTCATACATGCGGACACTAACTGTTATTCCTGATATCTTGAATCTCCTTTCAACAATCTTTCTCATTTGACTTGACCTAATTCACAAGGTAGTTGCAATGAACATCTTAAAGTTAAAGGGTGCCATTGTATAAAGCATGAGAAGGAGACTTATTTTTGGAGGACTAGTCTTTTTTTTTTACCATATCTGTCTGCTGGGTCTAACACACTGGTACATAATTTAATAGAAAAAAAAACCCTTAACTGACTTGCAAACATTTTTGTTTGGTTGTTAGTTATTTGAGTTGTGTACTCAAGTAATCCATAAAATAAATTAGGGGCCAGTATGGAGTAGGCAGGCATTAAACTCATTCAATTAGGTCACATCATTCCTTTGCCATTTGTCTCCTTTTACTTTCTCACCTTCCTTGTAAGTACCCGTACAGTTAACTATCGTTTGTACTGTATCATTTCTTCATTTAAGTACAGACGTAATGATTGAGTGGGAGCAAATATATGTGATCTGTGAAGGGAGTTTGGTTTCAAGGCAACTAAGCCATGCCACATTGAAAATAAAATACTGATAACCTAAATAAATAGACCCATTGAAAAAAATATAGTACATACAAACCATACACAAACAGAAAGACAAAAATACACTAAATTTAAAAAAAATTTGTTGTGACTTTTATTGCAAAAAATTAAACATTTAATACAAATTTTGACTTTACGCAAAATGATTAAAAACAAATTTGTATTGCATTGTATTGTAAATTATTGTACTGTATTGTAAATGAAACTTGGCATACATATTAAGAATAACATTGACAAAAAGTTTAAAGAAGATTATTACACAGCAGTTATTGGAATTGTTACAAATGGCATGTATGTGGGGGTCACATAAATATTTGAGAACTCTTCAGGGGTAGCAAATGTAAAAATGTTATAAAACTTTCTAGTTGGATATATATATATATATATATATATAAAAAAACTCTTGAATTTCGTAAAGAATATCAATGAAATGAAGCATGCAATGTTTGAAGGCTGTAGCTAGAATACTTTTCCTCCCGATTCATTTGGCGTCCCTTAAAAATCCGGAAAATGCAAAATTGAGAAAAATGAAAAAAAAAATTAAATAAAATTGTGTTTTTTTAAATTAGAGGCTGCATGAACGATATAGGATGCATACACCATATGTACATATATCCTTCATGATTTAAAAAACAATTAGAAAACTAAGACAGAAAAGACAGGAAAAAAAACTAACACACGAACCTAATAAATAAAATGCATAAATACAAACATTCTCTGAAAACTTTTCCTATAAGACATTTGTTTAAAAACAATCCATCATAAAGTAAAGAATCTCAATTTAAATAAGCATGCAAAGTTTCAATTATGTAGTTTCAAAACTATTCCTCCTGATTCATCAATTGATGTCAGAAAAATATATAATGAAAATGCTATATCTATAAAAGCTGAAAAAGACACTGAAACAACATTGATGCATACATCGTGAACACATCCCAAAAAATTATTGTTAGGTTGCAAGACAAAATTTGGTATCAAATGAAAGATAATTGAATGGACTATATGTTTGTAAACTTAATTCTTCAGTTTAACTAAAGGAACATTAACTAAAATAAATTACCATAAATGACATCCGAATAGCATTGGTCTATTGGACCCCGGTTTGAATAGCGACAGCCATTTATTTACAAACATTCACATATTTATTTTATACAAGTAATGGAAAATTGTTGGGGCAGCTATCTTTTTCTTTTCAGGGTAAAATTTTGCTTTACCTTCGGTCGCCCCTTTGGGCGAACTCTGTCAAAGTTAAGCTTCCCAAAGGAATTAATACTATTTTCAGTTTCAATTTTTTCTAAATTATTTGCAGCAACTGTTTCCTCATGGGAAAAATGAATGTCATTTATATCAACAAAATCAATTAGTTGACTTTGAATGAAACTTGTTTGTGGTTCACCTTCATCAAGTTGTGACCCCGATTCATTTTCATCTAAATTTTCAGGACTTTTCCAGAGACTTATAGTAGTTTCAAGAAAGGATATTTTCTCTACAAAATCTTGTTCTCCTTGCATCGCCAAAAAATTTGCCAAGCCCATACAAATTCTTTTAGCATGATTAAACCGACCCTCTTGAGTCTTAAAATTATTGTTTCTAGTAAATACAATTTGAGAAGTTACTGAACCACTAGAAGTAGAAGCAACCACTCTAGGAACACTATGTTTGCTAAAACGGCATGGAATTAACTCTGAACAAAATTCCGGAAGCTGTAAATGTCTTCGAACTGAAAAAATATGTCTGCAAGGTAATGCCATCTTTTTAGCAAATGAACAATTACATTGAACTGATGTTGAGCTAAAAATACGTTCCTTATAAGCTACTGAAAAAAGTTCTGCCTCTCCAGGGACAACAGAGTACGGAACAGATCGTGACAATTTGAGCTGATTGAGCAATAGAGCAGCAGCAAAGGAAGTAGCAACACTTTCAATCTTATTTACACTTTCATCATTATCAGATGACGTATACTGAGCTGTGTTTGCAGCAAGCAATCTTAAACGATCACATACTGTAATTTTGCAGTTGTCAAAAGACATAAGGTTACGAAGAGCAGATGAAAAAGAAAGATAATGAGTCAAACTCTTTTTTATTTTGGCATGATGAGACTCCAAGTGATTTGTTGTTGTCGCATGGAGTCTTAAAACATCAGCATTGGATGATGCTGCCCATAAATGGGCCTTACTCAACCAGTTCGACTCAAAATACTCCAAAGCTACACCAGGAAGAGTATCTTTCATGTCTTGCATCAACTTTAAAAATTCATCACACGACTCGGTATAAACTTGAGACATAAATCCTTCAAGAATTGGCTTAACATGCTCAGGACCTACATGTTTCGAAAGAAATCTGTGCACAGCCTGGTTAATGTGAAAATGACATAGATTAACAGGTACATTTGGAAAGAGATCATTTATAGCAGAGATTTCAGCAATGTCTTTGTCAACCACAAAGCACTTGAAAAGACTGGCATCAGAATTCTTCAGAAGAAGCTGCAAACAAAGAGAAATAGATTCCTTATCTTCATTTTTTACAAAACCATGAAGAACAGGAATGCCCCTGCCCTCTCCATCAATAACCATTACAGTAAAAAGTGGATATAAATATTTATTGGTTTTATATGTGAAATCCATTAATAAAACCTCTGGATATTGGGCAATAATTCTAATCATATCATGAGTCATGTATGATAAATACTTAAATTCCCCACTGTCTGTTAGTCCATAGGACACACTTCCACCAGCTTGTGATATAGAATGAAGTATAGATTGAGTTTCAGTTGCATCAGAAGATGATTTATTTATTCTTGACTTAATATTATAAATGTCCCTGGGAAGCAAATCCACATCCTGCTGTTGTTCAAGCACTTGCCGGGCCTCAGATGCCTGAATCGTGGTGCAGGACATCAACAGAAGCGTTGCCGCATTTAGTTCCACCTTGCGGTTTTCCGGATACAAGCGGCACATCTGGAACAAAAATACACAAAGGTTACTTTGCAATAATAAGTATTATGTAAAAAAATATGCTCTGCAAACATTATTATTATTACTGGTCTTATAAAAGGTTCCCTTTAAGCTGCGCTGCCGCGCAGCCATCTCACAGGCGCTGCCCAGCAGTTTTGAGTATCCCCGCAGCAAATTTCATTCTAAGTGTGTGTTTGTGTTTCTGGACTGTAAAATTTTGTACACAAAAAAATTGATGCTGTAAAACTTTGCACATAACTGTAGGATTTTGCACACAAAACAACAAACCTTAGAGGGAACATTGATCTTATATAGTGCGGTACCCCAGCCTAGGGCTGGGTCTGCCTTATTTTAACCAAAACTTTTTGATTTTAAAAGATAATGCTACCAAATTTTCAGGAGACATTCTCAATGCAATATACAGTATGATAAACAACAAAACTTTTATATAAAATTAAGATTTTTATTTTTTATAAATTTATTTGTCGGTATGTTCAGAAAAAAGTGAACAGAAAAATTGGGAAAATCAATATTTATACAGGAAAAAACGAAGAAAACAAACCCACCATATGTCCATATTTATTATTATTCATTGAATTTTAACTAATTTTATTATGCTTGTGTTAATTTTAAATCAATTATTATATTTATTAAAAGGTAAGTAGTCTTTTTTATTTATAAAATTGAAAGCATGTAATTATAGATAAAAATTACTCAAATATCATCCATGATGACAATATGATAATGATGAGACTAATTCATTTAAAAAAATTATTTTATATATTAAATAATTGTCTATGTACTGCTTTTCTATGTCCTAATAAAAATATAATTGCTATGATGATGTTGTTTGAGTCTTGTTTATTAATTTGATGTATTTTAATAAAACTGTTATAT
>CAXITT010001193.1:72647-122415 GCA_964033795.1 Lymnaea stagnalis | reverse complement strand
GCATTGATTTGGTAATTTCTAGCCGAGATGGATTTCTCTTGGCAACAAGCTTATCTTTGCCTGGCATCCCAATTTGAAAGAACTGAAAAATATAAAAATTCTCAACGAATTGCCAAAAGTGGTAAGGGCTAATGTAGAGCACGAATGCCACTGCGTCATTTGCTTCTTTATTACAGTTGCAGTGAATTAGGGTTTAGGTTAGGTTGAGAGGTGGATTTAGGGTTCAAGTTCAGGTTAGGCATAGCATAGTGATCGATTTAGGGATACATTTGTCGCGGCCATCGATAAAATAGTGGCATTCGTCCTCTACATTTACCGTGGTAATAATCATTGGCTTGGAGAAAGAATTATTACATGACAAGACCAACTAAATTTAAAGTTAACTGTTATTATTACTTTATTACTCTTAAGTTTTAAGTTACGCTTGTGATTTTCTTTGGCCTGTTGTCGTTGAAGACTTTGACTTGCGTTTAACGCCTTGTTTGCAACAGTGAATTATATATTCATATTTAAGGTGTTCCAAATTGGGATCTTTCATCTTCTCTGACGATCTTTACAAAATAATTCCACTCAAAAGACGCATAGGTGTCACAAATGCTGCCAACCTCCATTTTTATAAAAGAAAGAGCGGCAAACGTGTCGATTACTAAGCCTCTGGTTCGGATCATGCTTTTTTTTCGATTACTACGACTTTCGGGTGCGAATAGTCATTGGCGATGATGGGTACTCGGGTACCTATAGCCACTTCGATAGTTGAAATTAAGTCATTATGAATGAAATTTTTCTTATTTAGAAGACCTAATTAATTCATAAAGTACTGTGTGATTAAATCTTTTAACTTAAACAAAAGACATAAATAATCTTAAATAAAGGATTTAATTTTAATAATAAAATTATATTATTACTTTTTCAAAATTCAAATGAAAACAATCAATGTATCTAAATCATCTTCATTACCAGATTTTTTTTAAAAAAATGATCTACGAAAATGGCTTAAACTAAAAAAGAATAAGAAAGAAAAAAATCTACCCGTCCTAAGAGAAATTAATAAAGCAAAAATAAAAAAACAACTAAAAAGAATAAAATTATGAATCTATGAAATAACAAGGAGAAAAAACAATTTAAAAAAAATAATTCTCCTACTTATTATTGTTACCACACCCGGCTCCGAAGCTATTTAATCTGTACGGAGCCACTCCGGGTGCGAATAGTCATTGGCGATTATAGGTAGCCGGGTACCTATAGATGCAGTCAAAAATACGATGGACTTGCAAAACCTGCTAAGTTGCATTAGCATTCACTTTCAAAACCTACTAGGTTACCAGCCAATGGCAGTAGTTGTTTTAACAAAATTTGTGAAAAAGAACCAATCACAATTTAGCTTGGGGGTCATCCATAAAAGACGCCCACACAAAAGGGGGGAGGGGGGGTTCAGCAAAAAGTGGACAAAAAAGGGGGGGGGGTTAGGACAAAGTGGATGTCCACATTGTAGTATTTTTTTTTATTTTTTTTTGAGTGCAGCAGTTCTGCATAAATTTACTGCCCGATCACAGTTACAGTAGCATGCCTTTTGATCTCTATTGTCCATCGGTGGCTGGGAGAATTTGCAAGAGAATGTTTCTGCAGTAAATATTTCCCATCACAGGTGGCAATGAAAAAACATAAGGTCGTCCATCGCAATATTCCTGCTAGTGAACATAATATGGCAGACGAATCAGTCGAAGAGACTGCCACTCAAATTGAATTAGCAATTGAAGACTTAAGAACAGATGTTGTCATTATATGAAACATGTTTGAATGGCTGCAGTCCGAATTTTCCGTTGATTGAAGAATGGTGGATTATTTGTTAATTATTATTTTTTAAATATTCATTAATTTAGGTTCGGTAAATTTTATGTTTTGGACGTCCACAATTGGGGGGGGGGTGTCAAGTCAAAAGTGGACAAAGTGGGAGGGGGGGGGTAAAAAATAGCAAAAAATTGGTGGATGTCTTTTATGGATGGCCCCTTGCCGGCACATGACTTTCTTTCGACACTATTAATTCAAGATGGCTGAACACGACACTAGTCTTAGTACAATCGGCGAAAACGCTAACATGTCCCCATTAAAACTTACAAAAAGAAAAGAACTCCAGATTTAAAGGATCCCTCTGCTGATAATGTTTATATTTTAAACGTTTATTACTTTATGCAAGATGGCGTCCCCACCTTAAATGCATTGTTATTGTTACGCCAATGTAACCCAATAAAATTGTCAACCCGTGTTGCCGTGTTGTTTTTTCCCCCCAGGACTTACTTATGAATTGAAGACTATTGTTGTGGTATAGTAATTGTATGTGTTATTGTCTGTTACTTTGTGTTTTTATTTAGTAATTTTATGTGTTATTGTCTGTTACTGTTACTTTATGTTGTGATATAGCAATTGTATGTGTTGTGGTCTATTACTAGTGTTACGTGATTGTTTGGATAAGGTATATAAGACTAAGGTTCATTAAAATCATGCAGTACAGTTTAAAGAAAATGTAAAAGAGCAGCCCCCCTCTATATCTTTTAAATTTGTTGTGGGCTGTCAAACTTCCTAAGTGATTTAGACCATTTTCAAATCCTCATAAGTATTTTAAACCTCTTTCAAAAGCTGCTAAGTAATAACTTGATAATGCATTATAAATGCAAAAATTCCCATTTAACTATATTTTATGTTAAAAAAATATATCATTTACAGCTAATCTTACAACTGGAACAAAAACCAGAATCCTAGGATTAGCGCATCATTGTGTTTTATAAAAATGTGTTTTTCTCAAAATCAATCTAAAAGTGACTTAGCAGGGTTTGCAATTGGACTCCTCACTTGCAAACCACCGCTACGCTCCAATAAAATGTGCATATCTCTCACTTAGAGGTCTACTCGAACCACCGCCACTAAGACACCTCTAAACATGGCAGCCTTAGAACCCCTGAGTACTTGCGGGGAATCAAGTACCGTTGTAATGTACATGGCTAGCAGGGTGTACACCCCACACAAAGGTCAGAAATTAGTTCCAAATGAGGCGGTTCTCAAACTATGTCTAGCATGGTATCCCAATGTGTTCTGAAGAGCACTGGTCACTGTCAAATAAAAAGGGATGGGATGGGTTAATGCAATTTACATAACTTAAATAACTTAAAATGTAAGCCCGTGACAAGTTTTTGTTTAAATTTCTGTGACGTCACAATTATATATAAATTATTTGATTTCGTTAATGTTTTTTTTTTTTGGTGGGGGCACCTGGAGCGAAAGTTTCTTGGACATATTTATGGGGGTGGGGGGTGGAGGAGGGAGTACGCCCGCAACAGTGGTGAGAGGCGTGGGGGTCGAAAATTTGAGTTTTTAATTTTTTGCGTACGTACTAAATGGATGGCCCCTATCCTAGCATACTGTAATTGGCACTTCCTTTATAAATATATATATATTCAGGCCTAAATTTAATTTTTTATCCACCCACTTTGACCGATTCTTGTTCCGCCCTTGATTTAATTGGTTTGAAGGGCTTCACGAAACCCCCTTAAATATATTTTTAGAACTTTATGGGGACAATATTAAAAAAATTTTGTATCTCAGGGCAAGTTGGACCCAATTATTGTATTGGCTTGTCGAGTTTTACAATGGGGAACGTCAGCGTTGAGATTTTCACGATTGACCTGCCCGTTTTTTTTGTTTGTTTTTTTTTTGTTTATGGCAGAGGTTCCCAGACAACATTTTTTTTTGCTAGACCTCGTGCAAACCAAACCAGTAGATCGGTAATAGCTGTTTGTATTAACACTAGAATGGTTTGTTTATTATTCGTTTCTAGAACATAATTGTTAATTTTTTTCTTATATAAATAGCTGTCTGTTTCACGTGGTCTTAATGTTGAATTCGTTGTTTTTTGGGGAGAATGTATCAACTAAATTTAGTTGTCAAGTGAAGTCATTGAAGTATTTCTTCTCCTTTGTAGTTAAAAGACTGGATT
The DNA here is from genome assembly GCA_964033795.1 of Lymnaea stagnalis. Taxonomy (NCBI): domain Eukaryota; kingdom Metazoa; phylum Mollusca; class Gastropoda; family Lymnaeidae; genus Lymnaea; species Lymnaea stagnalis. Next base: position 118,427 of record CAXITT010001193.1, on the reverse strand, counting down.
GGATTTTAATTAAACGACCCCTAAAAAAAAAAGTATCGTCTAAATCCTTCATAAAATGTGATTTTGAGCAATGGGGGCTGAACATTGGACAAAACATGGATACAAGTATGCTTTATAACAGGAGTCTTCAAACTACAGCCCCTTCCAATGCTCGCAATCGCACTTATTTTCCCGCTCCTAAATTCTATTGATATTCTAAGGATCCACCCACTTGGACACCGTAGATTTAGTTCAACAACTATTTCAGAAAATAAAAAAAAAAATATTACGCACAAACGCACTTGAGATATTTATTTTAAAAGAATCTCATTTAGCGCAGTAATCGGGAAATTTATTTAAAACTACTGTATTGACATTTTAACAAGATTGAAAAAAATTATTTTTACACAAGAAGAAATCCATCGTGGAAGGCAGGGGGGGGGGGAACCATGAGTTTATTGCATCCGGTGACACCAACCCCTAGCTACGCCACTGCCCCTTGATACGTCACTGCACACTTTTTGGGAAATTTATTTAAAACTACTGTATTGACATTTTAACAAGGATGAAAAAAATTATTTTTACCAAAGAAGAAATCCCTCGGGGAAGGCAGGGGGGGGGGGGGAACCATGAGTTTATTGCATCCGGTGACACCAACCCCTAGCTACGCCACTGCCCCTTGATACGTCACTGCACACTTTTTATTTCACACCCATAAACTATATTAATATTTTTACCACTTTAAAACCGAATATTTATTACACCATATTTAAATTTAGACGATTTTATTTTCCGAAAAGAAAATATTACGCCGCCCAATTACGCGCCAAACGGAGTGGCGCTATTTTTAAACCAAAAAAAAAATCCTATTGCACACAGATACAGCAGCATGCAGGCACAACAGGATAGCGTAAAGCCTGTTCAATCGGGTGCAGGACAGCAGGATACAGGACCAGCAGCACTCAGCTACAGCAGCATGCAGACCCAAAGGGTCGCGACCCTCAGGTTGAGAACTGCTGGTGTATGTGAATGTCAATTTTTTACATAAACAATAAGCATAAAATAATTTTAAAAAATACAATTTTATGTAACAGTTTATTGTATCCAAATTTTAGTAAAAGGTCGGCAAAATCCCTTTAAAATGATTTACAATTTTAAAACAATAGAAGGAATGATTTAAAATATAATATAATTTATACATTTATAAAGGTTTAAATATAAGTTCAAATGAATTATTACACTTTTTTTTTAAAGCGAAGTTTCTAACATAATCAAAATTGTGAAAATTATAAGTCCTTTAGATGGGATAGCTACAGGTTGTGGTGTCGATGCTGGAGGTGGGGGTGTTTATGGGAGGTGGTTTTGGGGGGTAGATGTTGCTGTCTACTACAATTTTTTTTTAAAAACAAGTTTATACAACTTTGTGTTATTGCATAAAGAACTTAAAACATGAAAAAAAATTGTTTGTTTACATTATGGACATTAGAGATCGTAGTCACGACCAGTGCCACTAAAATTCGTTCCCTCACTGTTGACCCCACTGTGGACATGGATGCCATAATACCAGCCATTATAACCCAGCGAGTGGACATGAGCCCCACTACTGCCTGGACATGTACTCGTTGTGTACGTGTACTTGGTCCTGTCTTCCCCCACCACGTACCTGTCTATCCAGTGTCCTACAGAGACCTGTTTTGGACATCCGTGGGGATGTGACACTATGAATATCAACTTGCCCTCATCTCTGGAACTCTCGTATTTGGTGTTTAATTTATCCCATAGCTCCTCCCAGTGTTTCCTTATGCTCATCAGCTTGTCCAGTAGATCCACGTCGCATGTCACGCAGTACAACCAACACCTGTCTTCCTCAATGTCCGCATCATCCACCGTCCAGCAGCCGAGAGTGACCAGTGAACTGTCTGGTCTATCGTAGAACAGTCTACACGTGGTGTGTCTCGCCTCAAGGTCATCGAAAACCACGTGTGTGGCCGTGACCATCCACACCTCCCCCCACACTTTGCTGGGTGTTTCCGAGTGTTGACACGTGTGGCACTGACAGGGTCCCTCGCTGTCTTCCTCCGTCCTTTTGTTAACATGCAACACCATCCCTGTCCCTAGCCTCGTGACGTCACTCCCTCTCATGTTATAAAAGGCGTACGGGACTGTGGAGTTGAGCCAAAACTCAGGCCTTTCTGTGCTGGTCATTTTGACATCTACACCGACAGTCAGGTCAGCTGTAGCTTTGATGTACTCAAATATGTCGTGGTCATGGTAACCATCAGGCAGGTGACCGGTGTTAAAATCTGTGACAGGTACAAACTGTTTGTGACCTGGATTCTTCTTACAGCCGAGAAGACGTTTGTGTGAATCTGTTTCTCCCCCTTCTGACACCTGGGTTTCATGTGTACCTGACAAGGTTATTACAGAAAGTACATTTCAGATTATAATCAGTTCCTTCTAAGCCATGTAGCAGTTGGCATATTTTTTCTACATAATCATTTTTTTTATATTTTTTTATGAATAAAATCTCAAGGCATAAATGTACACGTGATGTATTTAAAGAATAGTGTTTTGATTTTTAAGCGTTGTATGCATGCAGATCAATGAAAATTAAAACAGCAAATAATTACCGTAGAAGAGTCTTGCTTCATCGTTCTTATTAGAACCGTCTTTTTGCCCTTTATTTGTGCAATCATTTTCTCCATTGTCATCTGTATCATTGTCTCCTCCATTTTCTGTGCCATGAGATGTAGAGTTCAGTAGTAGTTGGTTTGATCAAGTTAGTCAGCATAATAAGAATTTGAACTGTAATGTAGGCATTTATATCCCACTCTCTCTCTCTCTCTCTCTCTCTCTCTCTCTCTCTATATATATATATATATATATATATATATATATATATATATATATATATATATATATATATATATATATATATCTCTCTGTGTTTGTGTGTGTGTTTCTCTCTCTCTCTCTCTCTCTCTCTCTCTCTCTCTCTCTATATATATATATATATATATATATATATATATATATATATATATATATATATATATATATATATATATATATATCCCTCTGTGTTTGTGTGTGTGTTTCTATCTCACTCTCTCTCTCTTCCCTTTTAAAAATAAAACCACGAAGAACTGCGCCTAAAATATTACCAGATCTAAAACTAAAATTCATTCATCATGCTATTATTGTACCATTGGCTTGTTTATTTATGTCTAATTCTGTATGGGTCAAGATTTGTGCCATCTGCGGATGAAAAATAGAATAATAATTAGGAAAACAAAGTAGACCGTAGTGCTAAAAGTACTTAAGTCACGTTTTTGTCAAAATCAATCTAAACTGTGACCTTTTCTTATACGGTTTAGCCAAATATAGTGCAGAAATTTGAACACATTAAAATGTGCCCAAGTCCATTAATTAACCAAGACAGAATATGAAAATGATCAACTTTTATAGACAAAAAAAGAATATTAGAACGTGATTATCTCAAACTGTCTATTGTGACTTAGGTACTTTTTGCACCAAGGCCTTCAAATACAAGATTTGATTGGTTAAATTATTATCCCACCAAACTGCTAGTTTTAAACATTAAGTTTCCAAAGAACCTATGAAATTTAAAAAAAAAAAGGTTAAGAATAAAAGATAAATTGCGATGAAATGTTAACATTTAACTAAAGTTGTGTATGTATACATAAACTCATGCTAATAAATGTACATGTATTTATACATACGTCTAAGGATCAACAGATTTCCGGAAAACGAAATCCGTAATGTTTTTAAAATATTTAAACTTTTTGTATAGTTTTATTAGGTATACTTTTCATACTCTCGAACAGCTTTGCTAAACAAGGGTATTCAGCTCATTGAAACCTTTCAATGAAACAACCCCTTAAAAACAAAGTGTTTATATAAAAGCCTTACATGCTTCTTTTTTTTTTTTAAACTATTTTAATTTAGATTGATATTCCAATGTCCCACCCCACTTTTACACCGCAGATTTATTTCACCAACTATGTCAGAAAAACAAGTACCAAGCTTCAGCTCGATGGGCTGGCGGGAAGTGGGTCAATTAGCTGACCGAAGATTTTGCCAGCCAGAATCACACGAACAAAAGTGAATTTAATATAATATTATTGTGAACTTTGCAAATGTGGAATATGTTTAATAGACTTGTAAGGTAGCCCAGAGAGATTGCATTTATTTGCTTTGAAAGTATCACAATTTCTTTTTAGTGACATCGATTAGTTAGACAATAGTGAGACATTAGTGGGACAATAGTGAGACATTAGTGAGACATTAGTGAGAAAATCGTGAGAAATTAGTGAGACAATAGTGAGACATTAGTGGGACAATAGTGAGACAATAGTAAGACATTAGTGAGACAATAGTGAGACATTACCAACCCTTAAACTTAAGTACTTGTACTTTGTCTATGGCCCATCTAAGGGTTTTGAATGGGCTGTTGATAAGGAGGAAACGTTAAGTAGGTCCCCCCCCACCCTTTTTTTTCCGGGGGCAAGGGGCGAGCACCTTAGTCGAGTGACACTTAAAACATCATCATTAATAATATGTAAATAAAAATACAAATATTTAAAAATTTTTTTTTTTTTTTGGGGGGGGGGGGGGGGAATTCAGTATTGGCAGGGCGCTGGGTTTGAGCTTTGCTAATTATTTAAATAAATTCTAAATGATTGACACACAAAAATAAAGATTTGTGTAGCCTGAGAAACTTGGAGAAGAGACAGTTTAGAATGATAAATAATAAACTCAAGTCTATATACAAATCTCAAAAATAATATACGGGTCAAATACAGAGATGGGATAACTATGGTGAAAATTAACAAATGGATAGAATACGGCTCATTAAAAAATATCAAATCAATACAGTCAGAGAATTATTGTATAATAATCGTTTCAGTTTTGAAGGCTATTGATCTGCAATCTAAGTTTATGTTATGATGTGATTGTTATGTCATTCGAGTTCACATATTGAGCCAATGATTTATTGCAGTGCTGTCCTAGCTGTTCATGTTTGTGACACACATCATTTAGACACACATCATTTAGACACTTTAGACACACATCATTTAGACACACACCATCTAGACACACATCATTTAAACACACATCATTTAGACACACACCATCTAGACACACATCATTTAGACATAAACTATTAAGACATACATCATTTACACACACAATCTAGACACTCATAATTTAGGCACACATCATTTAGAAAAAAACATCATTTAGACACACATCATTTAGACATACATCCTTTAGATACACATCTTTTAGACATACATCATTTGGAATCACATCATTACGACATACATCATTTAGACACAAATCATTTAGGCACACATCATTTATACACACAACATTTCGCGACATATCATTAAGACACACATCATTTAGGCACACATCTATAAGACGCACATTATTTAGGCACGCATCTGTTAGACACAAATCATTTAGGCACACATCATTTCACAACACATTCATTCTCTTTTACAAGAATACCAGGGGTTCCACTAAACCATTTTAAGTTGATCACTCAGTTGTTAGAGTTGATTTCCCGTCCATTCATTGTGTTGGATTGATAGCCTTTGGGAAGTAAGGATGAACTCTTTAAAAAAGTCGTGAATTTTTGTGTCACTTATTTTCGGCCGACACACCTTATACACCCTGCAAGCGAGACATTACTGTGTCGCGACACACGGTTTTGAAAGTACTACTCTAACTGATTTTAGGTAGACTATTGCTTACTTTGTTGTCTGTCATAGCGTAAGAGAAATAAGTTCATACGAACAACTTAAAGCGTTTTTTAGAGATTAATAGTTCAGATTTTGTCACCTATCAAAGACTAGACAAATTCTTCATAACTAGGTGCGTCATTACAAGTTTGGGGGGGGGGGGGGAACCCAAAACTTGGAGAGGCGGAACGGTACACAGCAATTTCAATAAAAACAAGCTAATTTAGGGGGGAAGTGGGCCCCCCGGGGGGGGGGGGGCAAATGCCACACCCTGCTCTACCCAAATGACGTCCCTGTTCTCAACTATCAGGTTTGCGCTAATATTTCACGGACATTTGTAGCACACTGGTAATCTACAACGGAACAATGTAAACAAAAACACGTTACAAATAGTATATCAACCTAATGTAATGTCAGTTTGATATATTATTTGGACAAAAAGTCGTGATAATGAATCATATTACAGTGCAATTGCATCTTAGTTATAGAAACTGTGATTGACATGAGAACATCTGTCTTTACAGCTTTCACCTGACCAAAGGAAACATCACAAACGTAGAAGGTTCTCACCTTTTGAAAGACTTGTCTTGCCTTCACCAAGTCTTTGTTGTGGAATGAGACAGATGCGTTGATCAGGATGTTAAACCGACTCCACAAGTACCATTGGCGTTTCTAAGTGGCGGTGGTTGTCTGACGCCAGCAAAACTAATGTTTTGGATTAGTTTGAGTGGGTCAAGTGCCACTCAGATGTGTTTTACCATAAACAACTCGTCCTTATGAAGAGGTTAGACTTTGGGTTTTAATACCAGTTGTCTGGCGTTTGTGACGCAGCGACATCATTTGAGTAGGGCAAAAAAAAGGGGGTGGGGCAAATGATTTGCACCCCCTCTGAATTTTCAAGTTTTATTTAAAGCAATATGGACTGAGCCGCCTCCAGCAATAAACGACTTTAAAATCTGACCAAGTTTTGGTTCCCCCCCCCCCCACACACACTTTTTGAGAAAAAAAACATAACGCCCCTGATGTGACGTTAGCATTGCGTCTTCAAAACAAATTTTATTTTTAATTGACTAATCTGGTGTACATTTGTGTATGATTTCACCAAGTTCTATATCCGTTTGATTACCTACTCTGTCTCAATGAATATGTGTTGCCACATGTCTTGTCACATAATGTCTTTTCAATTTAACCGAGACATGTATGTATTGTCCCCTAGCAACTTCTTTGTGTTTACTTGATTATTATTTGATAGCTTGCATTTTAATGTGTGGTAGGGTGCCACTTAAACAACAGCTGATACAACTTTGTCCAATTATATAAAGTATTGGAAACATTAAAAACAAATCTTGTTTACATCATCGAGACTAGAGCCAGTGCTGACCAGCACAACTGTAATTTGTTCCATCCGAGTTGACGCCACCGTGGACATGGTGGTCGTAAAACCACGACTCAACATTCCCTAGTGAGTGGACACCAGCGCCACTACTGCCTGGACACGTGCATGTGGTGTACTTGTACCGTGTACTATAAACACTCACATCCTTCCTGTCTATCCAATTGCCCACGGAGACCTGTTTAGGGAGTCCATGTGGATGCGATACTATGAATGACAACTTGTCATCTGTTGATCTCTTGTATTTGTTGATAACTTTCTTTCTTAAAACATCCCAGTGTCTCCACATCCTATCCAGTTTATCCAGTAAATCTACGTCACATGTTATGTATTTGAGCAAACACCAGTCCTCCTTAATGTCTGCCTTCAACACCGTCCAGCCTTGAAGAGTGACCAGTGGACTATCTCCTACATCATAAAATAATCTACACGTGGTGTGTCCCACCTCAAGGTCATCAAACACCACATGTTTGGCGGTGTACATCCATACCTCCCCCCACACTTTGCTGGGTGTGTACGAGTGTTGACAGGTGTGACAGGTACACGTGTTGGCGTCCTCTGTCTTTTTTTGTACACGCCACACACTTCCGGTCCCCAGTCTCATGACGTCACTTCCTCTCGTGCTATAGGAGGCGTACGGGACGGTGGTGTTTGGCCAAAACTCTGGTCTTTCTTCACTGGTCATTTTAACATCTATCCTGACAGTCAGGTCAGCTGTAGCTTTAATCAGCTCAACTATTTCGTTGTCACGACAACCATTGGGTAGTAGAGAGATGTTAAAATCATTGACAGGTGTAAAGTGTTTGTGACCTGAATTCTTCTCACAGCTGCTGTAATGTTTCTGTAGATCTACTTCTCCCCCTTCTGATACCTGGATTTCATTTTTACCTGAGAAGTTCATCAAGAAAGTACATTTTAATAACATTAAAATCAAATTATTCTACGCCTTTTTACATTTTAATACATGTTTGCAGCTGTCCTCATATATAATATATTTCTTTACATACTAAAATCTCAAAATAAAGATAGTCAAGGCAATGTTTAGACATAGAATGCTGCATTACATAAATCAATAGAAATTGTGCTCTGTGTTCTCTACAAGCAGTCAAATGAGAATTATAACAAATTAAAACAATTACCATGGAAAAGACTTAATTCATCTTTTTTGTTACAACCGGCTATATGTCGGACATCAATGTCCTCTTTTTGACATTCATCTGTGTCATCGAATGTAGAGAGTAAAGATTGTTAGTAATTTATTGATAAGGAAAGTTTAATATCAAAAAGGAGTTAATATACTCCTATTTATATTTTTTCTCCTCCCACTCCAGATACAATTATTTATATTTCTCTATTTCTCATAATCTTAAATAACCTCTCATGTTCGTCTGCTATTTATATTTCTTTTCATAAAACATTGCCATTTTCTCTCTCTCCCTCTCCCTCTCTCTCTCTCTCTCTCTCTCTCTCTCTCTCCCTCTCTCTCTCTCTCTCTCTCTCTCTCTCTCTCTCTCTCTCTCTCTCTCTCTCTCTCTCTCTCTCTCTCTGTCTCTCTGTCTCACTCTCTTCATCACTCTATCGTATTCCAAAGAAAATACTACCGGTCATGGGCGCCCGCACGTAGTGGCAAGGTGGGGCACTTGCCCCCCCCCCTGGATTGATTGGATAAAAAATTTTTAGACAAAAATGGACAAAAAATTTATTAAAATAAAGAGAAAATAAAGAGAAAGTAACTAAGCCGATGTCCTTACACCATACAAATACGCTACAGTAAATTAAAACTATATTAAAACATTACTAAAAAATTTTTGCCCCCCCCCCCTGGAAAGTAAATTGATTTTTTTGCACCCCCCCCCTCCTATGCTACCGGTAATAATGTACACCTAAAATTAAGTTGTCATTTTAAACAAATTACCATTGGCTAGTTCCAAAATCCTTAATTCTGTACAGGTCATCAAATTATGGGCCATCTGAGGGGGAAAATAGAATATTAATTATAAAACAAATACAATCATTCAGTAGCGTGAGAAGTGGGTGCGAAAAAAAAAGGGGGGGGGGTGGGGCAGTCCACTCAGGGTGGTACTTTTTCCCTTTATAGTGATGGGGCGGCCGTTTTTTGGGGCAAATGCAGAGAATTGATTTCGTGGATGAGTGGCGGCAAAAAGCTTGACTCGACCCCACTATCAACGCCACTAAAATGATTAATTTCTTAGATCATTATCTCACCAAATTTCTACTTCTGTTAATGGTTTTCTTTCTGCTCCTATTTCATGTTGTTTGTGAAGTCATGATTTAATCACGTGACTAGCGCACAAATGATCGTCTGTCTCCTCCTCGTCTGCTTCGTTCAGTTAAGTGTTGGAAGGGGAGATGCGTAGGATTTTAAATAGTAAAAAATACTTCTTTTTTTATGTGGAAATTTAAATTTAATACTGAGATTTAGAAAATAACAAATATTTTGAAGAAAAAAAAACACTTTTAAAGACTTTCCATCGTAAGACTCATTTTTTTGTTTATTTTTTGTTTACTTTTTTATTTTTTATTTTTTGGTGGGGGGATTTTGTTAAGGGGGAACACAATATAATTGAATCGCCCGGCTTAAGCTCCAATCCATTGATACGGAATGAGACACAGTGATGTTTTGACCACACTACCAGCCAACCGTCCAACTAATGTAAGAATTTTGGGAAACTTAACTTTAAAAAATTATAGGGCTATTTTTTTTTTAAATGTTAGTTTGAAAAAATCACTGTATTTAATCATTTGATTTCTTGAAAATTTGAAGAATTATTGAGATATTGATGAAGCTGTAATACTTTGTTATCAATAGTGTTATTGGATAACACTATTCTAACAATTTTTAAGCCGTAAACTTTTGTGTTACAAATATTGATAGTTAACTACCGAATTCAACACCAATACCACGAATTGTGTTTACAATTTACAATATTCGAATTCTCAGAGGAGATGGTTGGTTTTCACCACTAACGGTTAAAAGGGGGGGGGGGGTAGACGTCACAAATAAAAGGTGACGTTTAAGTAAGATGAAAACCTATTAAAAATTCGTATGATAAATAGCCAATTAAAACTTAAATATGAAAACCTTTTAAAAATTCGTCTGATAAATAGCAAATTAAAACTTAAAAGTGGCCCCATTAAAATCGTTTTAAAAATCCAAGAGATCTAGTGTATAAAAAAAAAAAAAGAAATGAGAATCCCTGGTCCCGAAATTAATGAATAGCATGATTTTAAAATTCTACAGTTTTTCAGTATACATTTAATAATATTTTAAATAGTTTTTTTAATAAACCCAACCTCTCGCTCTTAAATCCCGGGTCCGAATAGCCTAAGCGTGCACCAAACAAAACCACACCGAAAACATTATTTTAATAGAAATAGATGTTTGAAGGCGCATCGTACAGAGTAAAGGCTTTTTTAAAAATGCGTACATAAAAATAACGTAACTAAAACGTCCATCGAAGCCATTAATTGTGTTGTACCCTGTACCCTTTACGCTTTACGAAGTTTTAAAATACAGCCTCTTGTGGTGAAGGGGTTTTGACCGTACTTTCTAGAACAACGCATGGAATGATGACATGTCAAATTTTGGTTGCGATCTCTCGTTTGGTTTTATTGTTACAAAGTATCAAATTAAAATATATAAATACAAACAAAGTCACACTGGCTGCCGGTCCGCGCTCGCATAGAGTACAAAATGCAACTTTGTGCTACAGCTGCTTACATGACCTGGCGCCATCTTATCTCAAAGCACTCATGACGCCTTATGTACCCACTAGAGAGCTCCGCTCATCCGATAGTGGCAAGATATCGATACCGTGTGTTCGCCTTGAGACTTACGGAAAGCGAACTTTTGCATTTGCCGGTCCAACAATTCGGAACGCCCTTCCAGTCGCTCTCAGAAACAGCCAGACACTGGAGTCCTTTAAAACCGATTAAAAAACACATTTATTTCGCAAACACCCTCTGGGGTGATGCTATCTACCATCTTTTTCAGTTAATGTATCTTGGCTTGTGTTGTTTATGGTTGAAACGGGGTGAAAGAACTTGACTTGGTATGCTGGTATGTAGTTTTATATTGTTGCGTCTGTTTTTTTAAACGTGGTAAATTTTAGATTGTTTTTATTTCTCTTTTTAATATGGTTGACCTTGTACCGCGCTTCGAGCTTTTGGGGATGAAGTGTGTTTTTCAAATAAACTTTATTATTATTTATAGATAACCATGAGATTAATTAAATATGTGATACTCGGTGTTTCCTCTGTTGCCCAAAGGTAAAAAAAAAAAATTAAAAATTTGAAAATGGCCGGTTTGAAGATGCCGTGGGACTCTAGGGGCCGGATGAAATGTGTCAATATCAAAGTGCCCTATATGTATGATAGAATAGCTAACAAATTTATAACATGAATGCTTAAAACATGAAAGACACACTTTGTTTGATTTCCATGTCAAAATGTACTAAGACGCAAAAAAAAAAAAAATGTGTGCTTTTCTGATAAAGCAAGATTGCATTCATTTTAGTGGGACTCCAAATTTAATATCATTCATAGGAAATCATTTTAATTGCGCGCCACAGTTCTTTTTTTCAAATTAGCGAGAAGCGGGAAATGTGTGATTTCTGACATCATTAAATTTAATTTGACCCCACTACTATCATCAATATTGCTGGCAAGTGCTCATCGGATAAGACTGCGAAGAAACCAGATTTTACAAATTTAATTTTTGGAAATTTCTTATCACACATTTAGGTAAAACAAACTCTTGAAACGAATTCACGCGAAAAATGCTGTTAAATGACCACATCAACAACCTGTGAGCCACTTAAACAGCTTCCTTTCTTTGTGTATGTCTTTCACCATATCATTGGTTTACAGAACGAGCATTTCCGTATCATGTTCAGCTGGCAAGATATAAAAAAAATATCAATAAAAACTGGCTTTGGGAGATTCGTATTTGTTATTAAATCCTTTCTTTCTACTCGCCATTCCATCTTGTGGAGTGTAATTTTTTATTAATTCTTTTTTTAAACACGTGACTATTTCGCTTAGTTGATCGCGGTTTATCGCGTCTGCTTCGTTCAGTGACCTGTTCAGTGACCGGTGGCCTGTTGGGGGAGGGTGGTTCGGAACGGCTTAGGGGCAAGGCATACGGCCAATTTAATGTAATGCAAATCATTCATCACACAAATTTTTCCTGTGGAGTTTAGAAAACCAAATTATGTTAGCGGGAAGTCACGTGATTAGGCATTTATAAAACTAAGCGTATAAACATTGTTACTTTTTGCACGTATAGAGGTGCAATAATGAAAGTGAGTGAGTATTTTAAAAAGCTTAAAATAAGATTGGCCGAAAGCAAGCATCCAAGTAAGAGCAACGTAACAATACATGAAGAAAGCTTAGTTAATCCTGAAGTAGATGGAATGGGTTGGGGTTGGGGGGGGGGGGGGTTTGGGGATTTTATTCGAAGATCTAATACATACTAGAATTTCACTAGGAAGGAACGTTTTTGTAAAAAATTTTAAACTCTACTAAAAGTTCTTTTTTTTTTTTTTTTAATATGGGCTTTAAAAATTTAGATAAATATAATTTTTAAAAACATATTTAAAAAAAAAACAACAAACAAACGAGCCCGTACAATGTCTTTGAAAACTTTGTCAGTTTTAATAGAACAAATTCATATTATCGTTATATTTTATTTCAAGATTTTTAAAAATTTGCTTTTAAATTATAAACTAAAATAATAATACAAACCATTTCAACGAATAACTTGCAATGGTAGTCAGACGATGCAGACTACCTTAAATACACTGCCATTGGACAAAAGTCATGTGACCTGCGCCTTTATGATTATGATTAAAATACTAATTTACATATTTGATAACTTAATGTTTACTCGGTTTATTTTAGTCGCCACGTCCATTGGGCTTTCCCAATTTTGTACCATTATTTTACGGGGAAAGATCTTGTAAGTGGGTCATAGATCAGAATAATGAGTCGAGTGGCGAAGCTATTGTTTGCACGGTCTCGGATGGTTCTTGTGTTTGCCAAACTTACGTCACAGAAAGCAGATCATCTCCCACCCACTCCCATCCACTACATTAAGGTCTTCGCTTGCGTTCACCCACTATTCCCTACATTACCGTCACGGTCCTTCCCAATAATTTAACCGGCAACCAGGTGTGGCCTGTGATCCACGAGAAGCTGTGGCTTCTTTTTTCTTCTTGGTCGCATTCTTCTGGCTAATTACAGCATTATGACCTGAATTCATAAAATGGTGATATTATCTAAGTGGAGATACGTAACAATAAAAGTGTGACTTATATAACTTATAAAAAGTGTTTGAGTTTGTTCTTTTCCTTACCGTGGGAACGACTTTCAAATGAAATAATTCATGGTTATCACCCCCCCCCACACCCCCCCACACACACTATTTTTTTCTGGTCGGCTTACTCCTGTCAGCATGTGTTGTTGCTGACCTCATGTTGACGTAAGCACTATCTGCAATCTCTTCAACTAGACCAAGCTTGGACTCTCTGATGACTTGGTGATATTTTTTTTTATCACATTAACTGTATAACAAAGTTTCATTTGAACACGCGGATGTTAAAAAAAGATAACACTTGCTGACACAAACGTTGGTGCCTCAAACGCCAAACGTATCTCTAAGTATATTTGAAATGATGTTTCAAAAAATGGACCCAGTTTTGTTTTCCTATCAGCAACTGTTTTTAATATATTGAACAAATTTCATTGTTGAACTTAACAACCCCTAAAAACAAAGTCTTACATATAAATCCTTTTAAAAAAATGTAATGTCGAGGGGGGGGGGGGGGGGGGGGGGGGGGTGGGGCTGAAAATTTGACAAAACATGCATTCATGTAACGCACTTTATAAAAATCCCAATTAGTGCCCCCCCCCAAACCAAGGTTCGCAAGCGCATAATTTTTTCACGCCCCTTAACTATATTAAAATTAATATTCTTATGTCCCACCCTCTTTTACACCGCAGATTTATCACACCAACTATTTCTGTAAAAAAAAAAAAAAAAAAAAAAAAAAAAAAAAAAAAAAAAAAGAAATATTACGCACCAAACGCACTTGTGATATTTTTTATTAAGAATCTGATTTATTGTAGTTATCGGGAATTTTATTGTGTGAAATAAGTGGTGTTAAAACTGATTTTTGGGGTGTGGGCGGTGGGGCTGAAAATTTGAAAGGATGTGTAGTCATCGGCAACGCGTCTATGTGCCAAGTTTCAGCTCGATGGGATAACGGGAAGTGGGTAATTTAGTTGTCCGAAGATTTTTGCCTTAATCATACATACGAACAAAAGCGAAGTTAGTATAAAGTATTTTTTTAATGAAACAAAAATATAATTTTTTTAAAGAAAATTGTGTGCTTGATGAAAACGTGGTTATTTCCTACAGGAGCTCGTTTTGTAAAACTGCTGCCAGAGCCGATACCGAAGCTCATTAAGATATTAACAATAATCAATTTAATATATTAATACGCTGAAATAAAAAAAAATCCAAAATCTAACTTACAGAAAGAAAAACTATATTAACTTACAGCACATTAAATATCGTAGTCTGGTAAGTCTCGTAAGTCTTGCCGGTCACACTCGTATTATAGTGAGGAAGTCAGAACCCTCCACAATAGAAAGTCTAGAAATTCAATCGCCAGAAAGTATTTCTCCCTCTATGTAGACCCTTCTGGAAAGGTAAACAAACTTTTCCAATCAAGGGCGTTGGGGAAAGGAGTGGCAGCACGTGACGCCACGTTAATTGGTGACGTCAGTGACCAAAACAAAAAGGGGAGACAAGCAATTCTCGCCAAAAGAATAAGCGAGGTGAACAAAACTAGGTTAACAAACAGGCTAAAACATAACATGATATTATATGGGATTTGTGTACTTGGTTGGTAAGATTTGTGCACTGGGCCAGTGGGATTTGTGTACTGGGCTAGAAGGATTATGGTGCTGGGCTAGTAGGATTGTGTGTACTAGGCTAGTAGGATTTTGTAATGAGCAGGTGGGATTTGTGTACTGGACCGGTGGGATTTGTGCACTGAGCCAGTGAGATTTTTGTACTGGGCCAGTGGGATTGTGTGAACTGGGCCGATGGGATTGTGAGTACTGGGCCAGTAGGATTGTGTGTACTGATGTATGCGTATGTTCGTAACCCAAAGCATCGTTCGTTAACCAAGACAAAAATTGTTTCAAAAACTAATTTTATGCCATGTAATCCATGCTCTGTAGTAAAACTTGGTGACCAACATTTTTGTGATCTGCTCTGTACAAAATGGAAACAAAAAGTGAAACAAAATATAATATCTATATTTTCAATTCTTTTTTTGAGGTCACTTAGTTTTAATTGATTTACTGACATTTCATTTACTAACAAACCTCACATAATATCATTAAATAATTCAGGAAGAGGATCAATTTTACGCATTAAACGTATTATAATGCTTCCGTGACACACATAAAATACGAATGAGTACACATACAAAGTTGAAATAATCTAGGAACTAGTCGTGAAACAATATGAAAATATATCGTTTGTATTGTATGGCTTTTGATAATGTAAAAAGATGCACTCTTTTGTATGAAACAATGAGTTTTCTTGATACTATGTCTATGAAATGATGAGTTTTCTTGATACTATGTCTATGAAATGATGAGTTTTCTTGATGCTATGTCTATGAAATGATGAGTTTTCTTGATACTATGTCTATGACAGATGACATTATCTTTTCAATTAAATGCCTGGGAGAGCTTTGATATCTGCATGGCGAGATGACTCTTGAGGGCGTTAAGTTCCTTCCAGACCGAGCTTCCCTCCCCGTGGATGGGGGCAATGGGGTATCTGAGTCTGACGCTCCCCACTCCGGCTATAGCAGGCAGGACGATGCGGGTGCCACTTAGTGCCATCAGGAACGTTTGATTCTGTGGGGAAATGGATAGCTTTCAATGGGCACTTAGATGGAGCACCAACTTGGCTCATGGTAAGGATACTCACGAGATGCTATCTGGAATGAACATTTCTTTCCCAGGTTTGCATTAAAAAGGATTTCATATCTCATGAGTCGTATACTCTTCTTAAGAATGGCCGGTGCAGATGACAAATACTGTTCGATAAACACTTCCAATAGTTTGTGGCCCGTCTCTACTGTGCCATGGCGCCCAAAGACATGGTAATTAAAATGTTCAACTCCGGCAAGCATTCTTCAGTTCTGCATCATGTTCTTCTAATGTTCTATCAGATATCAGCATTTCGTCCACGTAATTTTCAACACTTGGAATATATTCAAAAACCTGGAAGAACCTCATAGAAATACCTCTGCTGATGAATAGAGCCCGAAAGGTTGTCTCATAAAAGGTTTGTTGAAAGTTGTAAGATCTGTACAGTTTTTAACAAGTCTAATATGCCAAAAACGCTGAGTATGGGCCCAATGCTGTCCAAACCTTACTGCCACTAAGTCTACTAGCTATTTCTTCAATAGTGGGTTATTTGGCCCCTGTCAACACACTACATTGCTACTGCCAAACGACAAGTCAACTTGAAATATGAGAACATCTGGCCAACTAAAAATGACTAATTCTAACACTCTGTCACCGCTTAACGGCGACTGTCATCAGCTTTAAATAGCAGGAACACAAGCGCCCTGAACGTAATATATAAAAAACCTGAAGGAACTCTCGTCTCGTGGATCACACACCTTCTACCCCAACACCCTTGTATCGTGTTTTCTACCTACCCACCAATGACAATTTGACATAAAACTAAAAAAATATACAAACGAGGTAAAAAAAAATGTAGCGTGGTATTTTTGTTTCGTGCGACGGAAAAACCCTACAACACAAGTCATAAATCTCTGACCTAAACGACATTATTAGTCATTCAAATCTAACAGATAACAAGCTTAAAAATACCCAACATTTGTAAAAATCATTAATAAGACACTATTTTCAGTGTTCAGATCAAATAATTTGCTGTTGCAAGGGCTGTGGATCTAAGGGTGTTGCTTTGCAAGTCTTTAACATTTAGTTCTTTATAAATATCATGGCGCCTGGAAATGTTGTTGGGAGTTTGAAACATTCATCTGGAATATTCATTCTCTTGGCAATCTGTAAGGAAACACCTATCTTTTCAAAAATGTTTGTGTGTTTTGCTTTTTAAAAACAATGGATTTCAATAAAAGGGAAGTCTTACTGTTGAACGGTACTCTTTATTGTTTGACCAATGGGAAACTTATCCACCGGTCCACGAGCCTAATGGCCAATGGGAAACTTATCTACGGGTCTTATCTACGGGTCCATCAAACCTACATGTTTAATAAACACTGATCTAATATATATATATATATTTATATAATACTGGTAAAAAAGTATGTGTTGTCGCATTCATAGGCATGTGTTGTACTGCATAGAGCAGAATAGACCTAGGTGATCATAACCTTAGAACCGTTGGGCCAAGACTTTCTTCAAGAAGTGCAATTAGATCTAACGACTTTGGAATAAATCATTAGCACGAATCTTTTTTAAAAATTAATTTTGTAATAACATAAAATGATCGTCTGTATGCTCGAGTTTCGAAAAACCAGCTAAAAAGTGTGTTCTTTAGTAAGAAATCAACCAGGTAACAAGTGTGTTCTTTAGTAAGAAATCAACCAGGTAACAAGTGTGTTATTTAGTAAGAAATCAACCAGGTAACAAGTGTGTTCTTTAGTAAGAAATCAAACAGGTAACAAGTGTGTTCTTTAGTAAGAAATCAAACAGGTAACAAGTGTGTTCTTTAGTAAGAAATCAAACAGGTAACAAGTGTGTTCTTTAGTAAGAAATCAAACAGGTAACAAGTGTGTTCTTTAGTAAGAAATCAAACAGGTAACAAGTGTGTTCTTTAGTAAGAAATCAAACAGGTAACAAGTGTGTTCTTTAGTAAGAAATCAAACAGGTAACAAGTGTGTTCTTTAGTAAGAAATCAACCAGGTAACAAGTGTGTTCTTTAGTAAGAAATCAAACAGGTAACAAGTGTGTTCTTTAGTAAGAAATCAACCAGGTAACAAGTGTGTTCTTTAGTAAGAAATCAAACAGGTAACAAGTGTGTTCTTTAGTAAGAAATTACAGCGCGATCTTACAATTTCAATCTGTATCAGACTAATTATCGCTCTATGGCAATACATTCTGTCAAAGGAATTGTAACCTCAGGTCCACAGATCATACTTTGATTGCAGATAAAGCAAAATGTGGATTGCCTACCAAATGTCATCTGTCTAGGTCGAAACGCTAACGACACATATTTATAAAAGTAACACCTTAGGTTAATAAGTTCACATAACAGCAGAGCCTAAGTATGTTATGTGTATGTGAATGCAATTTTAACATAAATAACATACATGCAATATATAACGATACTATAACAATTATATTTCTCAGTTTATTAAATCTACTTTCTTTAATGTAAAAACATGTTAAAATGGAATACAATAGATAAAAAGGGATTAAAACAAACCATTCTTAAACATTTTGTAGATAATTTTAAAAAAAAATATTTAAAAAAATATACAAAACCAAAAATAAAGAGAGAGAGAAATTGATAAAACAAGAAGCTCATGAAATATACACAAATTTACATTTCTTTAAATAACAAAACGGAAACAATCATGTATCACGTTATTGTATCTGATAAAGGCTGACAACAGAACCGGAATACAGCAGGAGAAATATTTTTAAATAATAAATATTGTGTGGTAGTTTTACTGATACCAGTCTTTCCATCACATAAACAATTATGATGTGTTTCCATCCATTTCGACATAAACAAAAATCATAGAGTGAATTTACAACGTCACAAAAGTTTTTTTTTCAACACTTATTTGATCCATTTAAAAAAGGTTGACAAGAACAGATTATATTTTCTACAATTTATTCTTTATTATTATTATTTTCTTAAAAGCGTTCACCCTTGTCCTATTACCTTTCGGCACGCACAAGTTTTTGATAAAGTATTGCGGCCCGCATAAGTTTTTCATAAAATATTACGTCCCGTCTTACATTTTGAGCTGTGCAGGTCTGGCTTAAAGCTTTAAAAATAAGTTTACATAATATAATAGGCAAAATGTAAGGAATATAAATCGTTAAAATCAAAATAGCAAAGTCACTGATATATGTATTTGACATGGAATGGTTAAAGGTTGGGGGGGGGGGTGCCGATAATAAAGGTAGGAAATTTTGATTGGGCCTGGCGTGGGGGGGTTGATGCTGTTGTCTACTACAAATATAGACATTTGAAATTTTAAAAATTCCATTATTGTATAAGGTATTTAAAACACAACTGGGTGGGGGGGGGGGGGTGCCGATAATAAAGGTAGGAAATTTTGATTGGGCGTGGCGTTGGGGGGTTGATGCTGTTGTCTACTACAAATATAGACATTTGAAATTTTAAAAATTCCATTATTGTATAAGGTATTTAAAACACAACCGGAATTAGAGCATCTCACGACCAGCGCCACTAAAATTTGTTCCCTCGGCGCAGACCCCACTGTGGACATGGGGGCCATCATATAACAATTCATTATAGCCTAGTGAGTGGACGTGAGCACCACTACTGCCTGGACATGTACAAGTAGTGTACGTGTACTGGGTCAATGTAAACCCAATCACATACCATTTTACCTCGCGCCTATTTATCCAACGCCCTATTGAGACCTGTTTAGGACATCCGTGCGGATGTGAGACTATGAATGACAGCTTGTCCTTCTCTCGAGAGCTCTTGTATCTGTTGTTTACTTTATCCCATAGATCATCCCAGTGTCTCTCCTTCTTGTCCAGTTTATCAAGTAAGCCCACGTCACATGTCACGCATTTCAACCAACACCTGTCTTCTTTAACGTTTGCTTGAACCAATGTCCAGCCGCCGAGAGTGACCCGCGGACTATCTTCTCTATCGTAGAACAATGTACACGTGGTGTGTCTCGCCTCAAGGTTATCGAAAACAACGTGTGTGGCTGTGTACATACTTATTTCCCCCCAAACCTTACTAGGTGTGTCCGAGAGTTGACATTTGCGACAATAGCAACGCCTCTCGCTGACTTCCTCGGTCCCCAGCCCCACGTTTACGTACGACAGCTTTCCAGTCCCTACTCTCATGGCGTCACATCCTCTCAAGTTATAAAATACGTATGGAGTTGTTGTGTTTGGCCAAAACTCTGGTCTTTCTGCACTGGTCATTTTGACATCCACCCTGACAGTCAGGTCAGCTGTAGCGTTGATGAGTTCAACTATGTCATTGTCGCGGTAACCTCCAGGCAGGTGATTGATTTTTAAATCTTTGACAGGTAAAAACTCTGTGTGACCTGGATTTTTCTTACAGTTAGCATAATGTTTGTGTAGGTCTGCTTCTCCGCCTTCCGACACCTGGGTTTCATGTTTACCTGGTAAAGTAATTAAGGAAAGTACATTTAGATTAGATTAGAATAAAATGTTTTCTAGGGCCATTACTCATTTTAATTCCTTTTTACACTTTTCCCTTAGCATAAATTTCAATTAATAAAATTAAGAGATATGACATGAATTGTTTAAGACCTAGAATATCGTTTTACATACAACAGTGGTATCACCGTCTTGGATTTTTTGTTTTTTGGTGCCATTAGATGTAATGGTTGGTAGTGTTTAATCGCTTATGGATAAAGACTTCCCCGGGACTCCGGTTGACAACTCTGAGGCGCCGGCCACAGGACCACCTCGACGTTATCCCGGGAACAAAACGAAAATTGCGCGTCCTACGTGGACAGACAAGTGACATGCCGGAATTTAAACAGCACCTTCAGGGCTTCCAACTGCGATGTTTTGCAGTTGGAAGTAAAGGCAGAGACAGGGTAGGGATCATGATTATGATCATGGCCGATGATTCTAGTTACGCAGCCCTGAGAAAGCTGCTTCCAGACAACCATTTCGACCCAGCTACTTCGCAAACTAGTTGCGGGGTGAGAACCCACTGTAGAAACCCTCTTAAAGGGCGCTCGACGCTTCCCCGTGATGG
Source organism: Lymnaea stagnalis (assembly GCA_964033795.1). Taxonomy (NCBI): domain Eukaryota; kingdom Metazoa; phylum Mollusca; class Gastropoda; family Lymnaeidae; genus Lymnaea; species Lymnaea stagnalis. The sequence goes on along the minus strand of CAXITT010001193.1, from coordinate 97,228 downwards.
ATTGTGGAAGATATTAGGTCGCAAATTTACCATCCCGACTACTAGGAAAGTCGATTGTGTGCACTGTGTGAATGCACAGTGTCGGGCCGACCGGATGTCCTTGGGTTGGGGTGGCCTCCAGCGGGACCTGATCGAGCGGAATCCGGTAAGGGGCTGTCCTGGCAAAGGGACATCTCATACGTGCCGCTTCGTGGCCCGATACCGGGCTTAGGAGGGATGCTTTGGGGAGGGCATAAGGAGCTTTAGCTGAATGGCCCGCTGATGCCATTTCCTAAGGTGATATTTATAGTTGCAATGATATTTATATTCTCTCTCTCTCTCTCTCTCTCTCAATGAGAGACACCAAGAGTTGCTTGTACTCCTCTATATATATCTATTTCTCTCCTCTTTTTCATACCCTCTCACTTTCTCAGACACAAAAATGTTTTCATTTTAAAACTAAAGCCACGAAACACTGTATCTAGCAAAAATATTATATTTAAAACTTTAATTCCGTTATCATTTTAATATTTTACCATCGGCTTGAGTCAGTATCTCTAATTCTGTATGTGTAAAGCTTTGCGCCATCTGCAGGGGAAATATAAAATTTGAATAATGAAACAAATACGATAGAAAATTGATTACATTATAAATATTATCGCACCAACCTACATTTTCAAAAAAAAAATTTTTCAATGAATCTACCAAATGCAAAGATGACTTTAAAATTTTAAAAATTACAGTTCATAAACTGAAATAAGTACTAATAATTTAAAAGGTGCATTTTTTATGATAACTTTTATCTATAACGCACGCGAATATAATTTATAATTACATGAATTAATTGATAGGTCCGAAATTCAATATATTTATTTTCCAAGCTCTGAAGACGAATGGTGTATGAAACTAAAAAAAAATTAGTTTGGTCAGTAATTTCGAATATTGTAATGGTGATTAGAAACGACAATATCTTGTAAAGATGTGTGGATATATAGGCTAACTTAATTCAATCGGATTGTTTTTAACAGCATAAAAATGGATTGTTGTGATTATTTTTTTATGGGGAGAAGATTTTAAACGGCCCAGAAAATTTGTCACAAACCGGTCCTCATCAAAAGGACTCCCTCAAAGCATTGCTGAAAAAATAGACTCAGCTCCCCCTCAAAAAAATACCCCCCCCCCCCCCCCCCCCCCCCCCCCCCCCCCCCCCGATAAATGGGCCCCCTTTATTAAGATTCCACCTCATTTAAAGGCGTACTACTGAAGAAGAATTCCTCCCAACCTTCCGTTAAGACAGAATGTTCACAGCCAAGTAGTTTTATACCTAGGCATATATGAACAAGTTAAGGTTTAGACAGACATTTTGTAAGCAACTCATACTTTTGCAACAATTATAATTTGTTATGTTTAAATTCACTAAATGGTTTAATTAATCACGTAAGCTACAAATTATCATTACTGGTAAAATGCCGTTGATTTATTAATAGTCTATTCATATGACCAACAGTAGCGATAGTCTCTTTGCTCCGAGCAGCACTGATTTGTAATCTTATTAGCACACCAAACAGATGCTTTCCGCGGGAATCTACTCAGGTGGCACCCAATTCTGTTAGCACACGGATCCGTCTCACTCAGGGTTTCTTTCAGCTATATCACCGGGGAGGGAGGGGGGATTCCCCCGGGGAAATCCAAGTGCGCCCCCCCCCCTTAGCAAAAATATGTCCAACAATAAATCAACTGGCACTGCTTTAGCAAAAATATGTCCCACAATAAATCCACTGGCCCTCCTGGCACTGCCCCCCCCCCCCCCGAAAAGTATGAATCGCCCCCCAGGGGAAAATTTCTGAAATAATCACTGGTCTCGCTAGTCCAGATTCAACGTAGTACGTACTGTTACTTCGGGGTTTGGTGGGGGAGGTGGGGACCAAAATAAACACCAAGAATATATTTTTTTATAATTTTTACGTGACACCGGAATTTCGCTTTCGTGGCTCAACCTTTGTGAAACGCCGAAGCAGACTACTGACAGCGAAGTTGCCCTTGGCCTCAATATTACTGCGTATATTATAGAAGTATTCAGACATTTTAAAATAGAATTGAAAAAATACAATATTATATTTATATTACTTTGTTAGTTGAAATTTATTTAAATTCAGAAATCAACCAATAACATTATTTCGCCCCCCCCCCCCATGCCTCCACCCCCAATCCTGCAAGCGTGCATTTGGACACTCTCTTTGCGTATGTTCAAATATAAACTTTCAAACCACACCCCTCCCCCTAAAAAACCACTATCAAAATAAAGTGTATTTATAGACTATTTACGTCACAGTTACGTATTGTCAGGGGTTTTGGAATGCTGTCTTTTCAGCCTTGGCGTAGCCTAGTGGTTCCCTAAATTAGCACCGCGTCGCCCTTGGTTGATGCGTCATCTTGAGACAGGGCCGTGCGAAATGTGGGGCGAACAGGGAACTCACCTCAGGCGCCTACATTAGGAGGCACCAAAATCGTCTTTAGATTGGACCATAATAGTGAATTAACCGATCAAATCCAGTGACGCTCACAAGGACTAGGAGGCCCAAAATCGTCTATTTAATGAAACTGTATAAATGTGTGTACTGTGTACTTTCTGTCGACATTTTCCCACCCGTGGACGCAAAATCTCCTAAATCATGCAATCACACTGACCAAGATAATATGACAGGGACAGCTGTGAGGCTGACCAACATAATCTGCCTCCCCGTATATTATAGGGCTCCCCCCCCCCCCATAATGAGTGAATGGGGCGCATGGCTGGGTGACATACCATCTCAGGTTTTACTTAGATCAACATTCTTCCGTTTTAGTGTCATGGCAGTATGAAAATCTTACGTTAAGCAAGCAGGGTTTCTTTCAGTCATCTCTCCGGGGTGGGGGGTGGGGGCACTGAAAGAAACCCTGACGGGAAGTAGGTCTCCGGCTTATAATAGGAGCGGCCAGTACGATATTTTTAATCAAATACTGTAGGCCTTTAACAGGATTGGCCTTATTAAATATACGGATCATCAAATATATCGAATGTAGCGATATGTCATAGATCCAACTGATTGTAATCGGTTAAAGGCACCCGATACTATTCTTTTTAAAACTTTTTTAAAATGATTTATTGCGCATAAATTATGGAACAGTTTGCATCCATCTTTGAGGGAAATTGAAAATGATAGAAAGTCATTTAAAACCCATTTAAAGATTTTTTTCTTTAAAATAAATTTCAGGACAACAGAGTGCCATGAGCATGTTAAAGTAGCATGGCCACAAGTGCTATAAAAGTATTCAAAATTTTTATATATATATATATATATATATATATATATATATGTATGTGTGTGTGTGTGTGTGTGTTTGTGGCTTTAATACATATAATGTATTTATTTTTATTCATAAAAAGACATCTCACAATATTTATTTATTTTGAAAAAGAAAGAATCTATTACATTTAATTAAAGTTCTCACCTTAGCAAACGTCTTGCCTGAACTTCCAGAAGTAGCGTTTCATTTAATGTTTAGGTCAAATGCTTAAATACATTCGGAAATATCCAAACATTACTGCTGTTTGCATGAAGCATACAGGATCTATATTCAGTGGCGTAGTGAGGGGGTGCGGGGTTGCGGACCCCATCGGGTGACATCATTTTAGGGATGACACCCAATTGAAAAATTGCATATTTACAGAGCATACTGAGCAAACATCTTTAACCGAGATTCATAAAAGGATAAGCGATCAAACATACATTTTTAATAAATTTAAGTTATCCAAATGCATGCTTTATTAAAAGTTTAAGGTTTGATGCGTAAGAAATGAGTTAACCCTATTTTTAGGTCAGAAAAACACGTCATTATTCCACGCTGATTGAAGTGTTCGGTAAGTTCCGTAAGTGACAGGAGTCTATATTTATCTAAATTCTGAGAAATAGGGCTTTCCATTGATGCCAAATACGGTGTGGTCGATCGATTCAATAATCAATAAGAATCGGTAAAAAAATAAAAACATTAAAAATGAATCTTTACACATTTATAGGGTTAAAAATATATTAATTTACACAATTTGCAATCACTTGATGATTCATTCTTATGTATTTAAATTTAAATAAAGAAAAGTTTTTGAAGACATAATATATAATATTAATATCTACATATCGAAACAAAGAAATACTTAAAAATCAATATTTTCCCCGATTCGTCACTAGTACCGCCCCTTAACATTTGCGCACGATTGTCATATTTCGACAGCTGGGTTTTACCTGCTACCTTTATGTGTTGTATTTTGGACAGTCCTCCGACTGTTGTTTTTGAACTATCGTCAGTAATAATGTTGTTTGTTGTCTTGAACAAGACAAAATTAAAGCATTTTTATTGTTCAAGATTATTGAATCCTGCCACACGACGTGCACAAATCTAAATGGCCAAGGTCAGCAGTGAAAAGCAACACACAAAAAAATGAAGAAAATAAGCGACTCACTAAAATCACTACCAGAATACATGCTTCGATATTAAGAAACAAAATGATGACCAGGATCAGGGCCATGGTTCATCAAAAGACTTTCCTCAGCCCACCGTTGATACTGATTCTACCGACACTAGCGGCATGCATTCTTTTCAGCAAATAGTGGAGAAAATGGAAGAGATTGACGTGAAAACACAAGTGAAAGACATGGATGGTTTGGAAACAGAAATGTCTGCCGATAATGTTGATTCGAACTAAACCATTGTAAGTGCAATGGTTAATGAAAAAAAAAACTGGCATATTTCATCAGATGCTTCTCTCTGGAATGTACCAGTTCCAGATTAGTTTCTGTCTGAAATTATTAAAATATGGAACACCTTGTTCTAGAACAAGGGCGGAGTATTCAGCGTAGTGACAAGGCAAAATGCGAAATCTAAAGGAGGTGTTCGCCAACTAACAAAACAATGGATCTACGGGATGATGCAAAATGAAAAGAAAATACTGCGGTCGTGGATGGTTTATTCACTCGTCGGTCAGAAATTGTATTGTTTTTACTGCAGATTGTTTGCTGTTAATGTTACAGAAACAACATCCAAATTTTTACTGGCTTTGATGAGGGTTGGAAACTGAGCCCAAAATTACAAAATCATGAAGCATCGGAAGAGCACCTATGTTGCCTTGAAAAGTCGAAAGCATTGGCAGCAGGACTTAGGATACACAAAACAATTGCTGCCGAAAGTATTTCTGTGACGGAGAAGAAAAAGTGAGAGGGATCTCCTGCACAGGTCGCTGGATATCATATTGTTTCTTGCAAAGCAAAATCTGGCATTTCGTGGTCACAACGAAGGTGAATCTTCACTGAAACTTCTTGAAATGGTTGAGATGCTATCTAAATATGATCCAATGCTAAAAAAAGCACCGAATAAAACTAAAGAGGAGTAGCCTACATCTCAGAAAAAGCATCCGCATCTTACCTTTCACCAGAAACTAAAAAATAAATTTATAAACCTCCTTGCAAATCATGTGAAGGCGATTCTTATCATTGATAAAAAGGCTGCTATGCCTATGCTATACCAGATGTCTTAAGTGATCAGATATGTGAAAATCCACAATGGGAAAGCTGAAGTGAGAAAAGTGTTTATTGCATTTTTCCCGTTAAGAGGGGAAAAAAGCTGATGACCTCAATTCTGAAATTCTTACAAACTAAAGCATGATGGACTAGGCAAACTGATGTTCAGAGCTCAAGGTTACGATAATGCTGTCACAATGTCTGGAATCCATGGAGGTGTTGAGCCAATTCTGAAAAGAAATAATAAAAAAATTTTTAATGGATGTGTTGACCATTCACTTAACTTGTGTGGTAAACATTCTTTTACAGAAAATTCTTCATGTACTTTATTTTTTCGTGACTTTTGAAATAATGTTTTACTTTTTTGCTGCAATCAATCATCGATATCCCTCACCAGCGTGGTCTGCAAATTGTTGGAGCACATAATCGTCAGCACAGTCATGAAGCATCTTGAAAGCCAACATATAATCAATGACTGTCAAAATGGCTTCCGAGTCAATAGATCATGTGAGACCCAGCTTCTTGAATTTGTAGAGGACCTGATGACCAACCTGGAGAACCACAAGCAGACTGACGTGCTAGTAATGGACTTCGCAAAAGCATTTGACTGGGTGAATCATAGTTTGCTTCTACACAAACTCCAGAGATATGGGATTCAAGGCACCACTAAAACATGGATCTCTAGCTTCCTCAAACACCGATGCCAAGCAGTAGTGGTGGACGGTACAAGCTCCTCCTTTGTTGATGTGAGGTCAGGGGTCCCCCAGGGATCAGTGCTGGGCCCCTGTTTGTTCCTAGCATACATTAATGACCTACCCAAGAAACTGACATCACAAGCAAGAATGTTCACAGATGACACAGCGGTGTATATAAGACGATCGCCAACAGATCTGACCAGGACTAGCTACAACAGGATCTCAATCTGTTAGCTGAGTGGGAGATGAGCTGGGACATGGAATTTCACCCTGCCAAGTGCCAGACACTATCAGTCTCTAGAAGTTGTAATCCTCTACACTACCAATACGAACTGCACGGCCATATACTTGAGCCACTTTGCTCCGTAAAGTACCTGGGTGTTACCATTCAAAGAGAGGTCGGCTGGGACGAGCATATTAACAATGTATGTAACCAAGCAAACAAGACCCTGGGGTTCTTAAGGCGTAGTCTAAAGATTGGCAACTCCTGTGTGAAATAAAGAGCATATAAAGCCTTTGTCCATCCGGTTTTAGATTATGCATCTTCAGTCTGGGACCCATTTACCCAGAAGAGCATTGACAGGTTGGAGGCGGTCCAGCGACGAGCAGCATGCTTTGTCCTGAATCACTACCAGAATACCTCTAGTGTTGGCAGCATGCTGGAAACACTGGGCTGGTCACCATTGGAGGAACGACGACGACAATCCAGGCTTTCCCTGATGTACACGATAAATAATGGGCTGGTCCACTGTTCCAGTATTAAACAGAAACTCGTCCCTCTCCCCCATAGACAGCGACGAGGCCATGACAGGAAATTCAGGCTCATATCAGCAAGAAGCCAGTTAAGGGGCTGCTCCTTCCTGCCCAAGACAATCAGGGACTGGAATAAGCTTTCAAATGGAACAGTTGAGGCGACAACACTAGACACATTTGTGTCTATTGCCTCAAGCCTTCAAACCCCCAGTGCATGATTCCCTCACAAAGTGGCACTGGAAATCAGTGAAATGTCCTCATCAACACCAGGAACAGAAACATTGCAAATCCCCTCTACGTGCATAGGAGCCAAAATGATCAATAAATTGATCGTGGGCCCTTAAGATATAGAAGAAGAAGATTGGATGTTTTAATTGAACACACTGGAATGTTGTTGAAAAGAATGTCAACAACGCGTTGGAGTGCTCATCATGCTGATGTTCAAGCAGTGAAAGGTGAGTTTGATGAATTTGTGGCGGTGATTGAAGCTCTGTGTAATCCTCTTGAAAATTTGGATACAAGAGGTACAGCACAAGGTCCTTTACATGCTGTTTGTGATTTCACGTTTACCTGATACCTTTACCCTTGGGCTGATCTACTTGAGGAAGTTAATCTTACAAAGCAGTGTCTGCAGACTAAAGGCTTTATTCATGACATTGTGATGACCAACCTAGGGGCCTTAAGATTGTTTCTGCACGAGAAGCGCCGTCACTTGGTGGAACATGCTATTGAAAAGGCACTTTTAAAATCAGACCAATGTGGAATATCGGTAGAGAGAAGAGTAAGGTTGAAGAAGAGAATGGCAGGAGAACAATTAATAGATGCTGGACTCTTTCTGTGAAACAGGAGGAGATGCTGGAGTGTATTGATCGCTTTCATTCTGAACTCCATATCAGGTCATCAGTGATTAAGGAAGTAGCAGATATGTTTGGGGCTGTTCAACCCAATAGTCTAGTACCAGCAAGTGAAGAAGAGTTATTGGTGTCCGTTCCAAAATTAACATCTTTCTATGATGAGTTATCAGATGATAAAATTTTAGAAGAAAAACCTAGGCTTAGAAGACACTAAAGGCAGCTGATATGGAATTTCACAAAATCTAGGACTGGTCAGTATTTGATGTTTTGAAATTCATGGCTGAATGGAACTTCCTAGAATCACTACCAAGACTCACGGCAAGCCTTCAATTGTTTCTTATGTGCTGTTTGTCTGTGGCTTGATGTGAGCGGAGATTTTCAAAACTAAGGCTTATCAAGAACTATTTACAATCCATCATGGGACAGTCAACTTTCTGATCTGGCTCTACTATCAGTTGAAAGTGATACGGTAAAGGAAATTGCTTTTGATCAAGTGTTTGACAAGTTTGCAGATTTGAAAACCAGGAAAGGACAATTTTAAATTTAAACAAATTAATGTAAAAAAAAAATGTTTCTCTGTTTTCAATTTCTTTTTTATTGAGGTCAATTAGTTTGAATGGATTTATTGACATGTCATATACAAACAAGCCTGACATATAAATATCATTATAATAATTCAGGAAGAAGATCAAACGTATACATTAAACGTAGTAAAATACTTCCGTGATCCAATAAAATACGAACGAGTACAACTAAAACATTGAGATGATCTAAGCACTAGCCGCTGAACAATATGAAAATATATCGTTAGTATTGGATGGCTTATGATAATGCTATTTTTTATATTACTTTTTTTTGGCGTTATGTCTGTAAAAAGATGAACTCTTTTGATTTGTTTTTTCTTGTATGAAACAATGAGTTTTCTTCATGCTATGTATATGAAATGATGAGTTTTCTTGATGCTATGTTTATGAAATGATGAGTTTTCTTGATGCCATGTCTATGAAATGATGAGTTTTCTTGATACCATGTCCAAGACCTATGACATTATCTTTTCAATTAAATGCCTGGGAGAGCTTTGATATCTGCATGGCGAGATGACTCTTGAGGGCGTTAAGTTCCTTCCAGACCGAGCTTCCCTCCCCGTGGATGGGGGCAATGGGGTATCTGAGTCTGACGCTCCCCACTCCGGCTATAGCAGGCAGGACGATGCGGGTGCCACTTGGTGCCATCAGGAACGTTTGATTCTGTGGGGAAATGAATAGCTTTCAAGGTGCAATTTAAAGAAATGTTGCATTTGTCGCATCCATTAGCTGAATAATTTTATTACCGCAACTATATCATCATTATCTTATCTGGCAACCCATTATCAATTATACCATTTAACATTTCATCTTACCCGACTACCCAATACGCTAGCGTGACTTTTATCTTACCTGACCATGCATGATCCCAAAGTACCTGTCCTCTTACCTGACAACCTGTTACCTAACAAACCTGTCCTCTTACCGGACAACCTGTTACCTATATAACCTGTCCTCTTACCCGACAACCTGTTACCTAACGAACCTGTCCTCTTACCTGACAACCCGTTACCTCACGAACCTGTCCTCTTACCTGACAACCCATTTCCTAACGAACCTGTCCTCTTACCTGACAACCTGTTACCTCACGAACCGGTCCTCTTACCTGACAACTCGTTACCTAACGAACCTGTCCTCTTACCTGACAACCTGTTACCTAACGAACATGTCCTCTTACCTGACAACCTGTTACCTCACGAACCTGTCCTCTTACCTGACAACCCGTTACCTAACGAACCTGTCCTCTTACCTGACAACATGTTCCTCACGAACCTGTCCTCTTACCTGACAACCTGTTACCTTACGAACCTGTCCTCTTACCTGACAACCTGTTACCTCACGAACCTGTCCTCTTACCTGACCACCTGTTACCCACCGAACCGGTCCTCTTACCTGACCACCCATAACATGTTCCTCACGAACCTGTCCTCTTACCTGACAACCTGTTACCTTACGAACCTGTCCTCTTACCTGACAACCTGTTACCTCACGAACCTGTCCTCTTACCTGACAACCTGTTACCCCACGAACCTGTCCTCTTACCTGACCATCCATGACCCATTTAAATGCCGGATTCGTATCTGCCGCGTCCGGGTTCTCGGGGGTCGGGGTTGTGAAGAACTCTGCCGGGGTCCAGGTGAACGATTGCTCGTTTGACCCGTTTAACGCATTGGTAGAGGTCTGCCCAGTTCTGCCAGAGGCCGTCAGCACAGACTGTGGGGACTGGAACACCAAAAGTACGTCAATCAGATCTATGAGGGAACCTCTGAAGATTCAACTGCACACAAACGGTTAAAATCTGAATTGGGAACTGAGAACTGAGTTTAGCTTCCGGCGACAGGGGATGATGTCAAATCAGAAACTAATTCTTGTCTAGTGATTCCATTTCAATCTTCAGTTCATTGGATACATTTTATTTTTACAACGAGAATGGAGCGGATGGGTTGAAAGCTAAAGTGGAGAGAGAGAGAGAGAGAGAGAGAGAGAGAGAGAGAGAGAGAGAGAGAGAGAGAGAGAGAGAGAGAGAGAGAGAGAGAGGGGGGGGGAGAGAGATATATAAAGATGTTCAATGTGTCACACACTAACACCATTGAGATGGGCTACATATTATTCTCACACATAAATGATGAGATGTGTCTTATGCTATTCTCACACTTACAATAGGAGATGTGCTAAATAGTATTCTCAAAAACACATTGCGAGCTGCATTACATGCTGTTCTCACACTTACACCATGAAATGTTATATCCCATCCTCACACTTACAATATGAGATGTGCTAAATAGTATTCTCAAAAACACATTGCGAGCTGCATTACATGCTGTTCTCACACTTACACCATGAAATGTTATATCCCATCCTCACACTTACACTAGGAGATGTGCTAAATGCTATTCTCATACTTACACCATAGTGAAAGCCACATGCAAGTTACACTTACATGGTAGATTTCATAACAATTTCACACTGACACCATAACGTGTGTCATATGCTATTCTAACACACTTCCACCATAAGATATGCCGTGTGTTAATCTAACACACTTCCATTCATAAGATATGTCATATGTTAATCTAACACACACACACACACACCATAAGATATGTTATATGCTATTCTAACACACTCCCACCATAAGATATGTCCTATGTTAATCTAACACACTCACACCATTAAATATGTCCTATGTTGTTCTAACCCACTCCCACCATAAGATACGCCATGTGTTATTCTAATACACTCACACCAAATGGTATGGCGTACGGGTTCCATCTGAGCAGAGGTGTCAGGTAGACGATCTCAAGGGGCATCATCCAGCTGGCCTTGATGTCTCGTCTCTTGGTGACGCACTTCATAGGGCTTGTGCATTGGCTGAGCAGCAGTGGCGCCACCTGGGGCTGGGTTGTCAGTGCCACAAACATGTTGGCATCACTAAATCCTCGGTTGATTATCTGGCATGGTGAGAGGAGAGAATTTGGGCTTTTATTTGATTAGTTATTCCAATAGCTATTGGTCCATTTCTGTATGGAATATAGCTTAGGGTTAGGGATTGATTGGTCTATTTCTGTATGGACTATAGCTTAGGGAAGTGATTCATTGGTCTATTTCTGTATGGACTAGCTTAGGGAAGTGATTCATTGGTCTATTTCTGTATGGACTAGCTTAAGGTCGGTGATTGACTGGTCTATTTTTTAAAGGTTAGGGTTGATGATTTATTAGCTTAAAATGAAATGTCGGCTATAAATCTGTCAGTACTCTCATATTTTTAGTTATAGGATAGAGCTTTTACCCTAGACCAGTGGTTCTCAACCTTCCTAGTGCCGCGACCTTTTAATACAGTTTCTCGTGTCGTGGCGACCTCCAGCCATACAATTATTTTCGTTGCTACTTTAAAGCTGTAAGGAAAAGTGTTTTCAGATGGTCTTAGGCGACCCCTGGAAAAGGGTCCCGCGACCCCCAAAGGGGTCGCGACCCACAGGTTGAGAACCGCTGCCCTAGACAGTATTGAAAAGGAAAACAAACGCATGAATTCGGTGAGTTGTCTTTGCTTGGCCTTTTAAAAAATTGCCACATCATGCCAAGGTGTCACTGAATTATCTCTTTCTGACGTGTTTGCGTTAATGATGGTAAATTATGGCACTGGTGGCAACTCCGCTACCCCAGGCGTAAAAGACACGTTGTCTCAGGGCGTCAAAGACTCCTCTCCTGCAACCTTTCAACTGTTATCAAAAAATGTACCGTTTTCCCCATGGCGTCATAGTAGTCCGCATACTGTCTGTTGTAGTAGCCAAGGTTAAGGACGCCACTGTAATCGGCGAATTTCACGTCCCTCAGACCGAGCTCCTTTTCTTTCAGAATCCCGGGAGTGTTGTCCAGGCCTGGGATCTTGGCCACCAGACGGTCGAGAAAAGAGTAGCCACGGTAACTGCAATGACATTTATAATTTGTAAAAATCCTGGTATGTGATATTATTCATCAATTTTATGTTCTCATTGGTTTAGCGCGTGGTGGGGAAAACAGTGAAAACTGCAACGTACTACCGACCATACGGGGAGTACATAAAAGAAATACATCAATGCACAACAGACCTTAAGTGTATTTCAACATTGACTCTCGTCGGAAAGACAAGGCCCTGGCCGATCAACGGTTTACTATGAAATAGTATGAAATAGTATGAAGTACAACAGTCCACGTATCGACAGAAAGCCTTCACCAGCAAAGCAGTAGAAAATAAAAACCGAATTTGTCGAGATCAAATAAACTAGGACTTGATCGCAGTCAACGGCTATGATATATATATATAAAACAACATATTATAATAATAATAATGAAATGAATGGGGATGTCAACAAATTTGCTGTTGACCAGATATTGATAAAAGTTGTGCCCATGTATAAAATAATAGTATGCCCTAGCTATCCTTCCCTCATTCCGGTCATCTCCTTCGTAGACACAATTTATCAGAGTCAGACATAATATGTTTCGGTAATAGTCGGGTGCTTTTTAATACCTTTCCCATTACTAAGAGTAAAATTTCCTTTTTTATGTTTTACCCTTCGGTTAGTTTGTCATCCAGGACAAAATGGCTGCCTCTAGTTGTTGACGTGGCTGTCAAGGAAAGGTTCCGTGGATAACGGTAAGCGAGTTCATCCACCTGGATTATCAGAATAGACACAATTAATGAACTTAAAACAGAGGTAATATTTTTTTATAAAACATTTGGGAATCATGGCTACATACGGGTAGTTAAGCTGCCTCATAACTCGCTCTCCGATCAGAAAGCCCGGGGTGCAATTTGAAGTGAAGTACAACAGTCCACGTATCAACAGAAAGCCTTCCTCGGCAGAGCAGTAGAAAATAAAACCCAAATTCGTCGTGATAAAATAAACTAGGAATCGATCGCAGTCAGCGGCCATGACATAATGTCGTGTTGAAGGTATTTCCCAAACCCGTCGTGCTCTGTGAACAAAGGCACCCCAGGCGTTCAATTATAAATCCCCCCTTGAGTATGGCATCTATTCGCACTCTGCACATCCTAGGGGCCGGGGGATAAGCATTAGGATACTAACTGACGACTTTATCCAAGGGTTGGTGAGAGATGTGTTTATTGTACTATTTTATAAACATCAACAGATCCAGAGGTATAACCCGATAATTATCAACTGATCCAGAGATATGACCCGATAATTATCAACAGATCCAGAGGTATGACCCGATAATTATCAACAGATCCAGAGGTATGACCCGATAATTATCAACTGATCCAGAGGTATGACCCGATAATTATCAACTGATCCAGAGGTATAACCCGATAATTATCAACAGATCCAGAGGTATGACAAACGTGGTTTGATTGTAGTTTATACATAAACTATTGATACATATTTTTTCCTTATTCAACTAAATTTTGTGATTAATATAAATAAATTTTAAATTGAAAAAACTCACCTTTAAGAAATATGACGTCGGAATGTCGTCAGTGGGGTAACACAGGGTTCTGTACATCCACTGGGCCAGGATGGGCTCGTTGGTCACGTCGTCGACACCTATGATTGTAGTTGGCAGACTGGACACCGGCTGATTTGTGGCGGTGACGGAGCCCAGGTAGGCTTCAGTACGGGCCTGAAAGAACATGGGCGACACAGTGTCAGTAGGCCTCAGTACGGGCCTGAAAGAACATGGGCGACACAGTGTCAGTAGGCCTCAGTACGGGCCTGAAAGAACATGGGCGACACAGTTCAGGTAGGCTTCAGTACGGGCCTGAAAGAACATGGGCGACACAGTGTCAGTAGGCCTCAGTACGGGCCTGAAAGAACATGGGCGACACAGTGTCAGTAGGCCTCAGTACGGGTCTGAAAGAACATGGGCGACACAGTGTCAGTAGGCCTCAGTACGGGCCTGAAAGAACATGGGCGACACAGTGTCAGTAGGCCTCAGTACGGGCCTGAAAGAGCATGGGCGACACAGTGTCAGTAGGCCTCAGAACGGGCCTGAAAGAACATGGGCGACGCAGTGTCAATCGCATTAATAATGGTCCTACAATAGTGTGCTTAAAATAATGTTCTTATGCAATAATGTCCCCACTCCTAATGTATACGCTTTCGTCACTCCCTTGAGAATATGTCACATGACATTGAAAGAAAGTTACAGTTAGAAGCTTGTCGAGAATGTTAAGTGTTTGTACATTGACGTTAAACCATTGTGGTGTACATTTGCGTAGCTACAATGGTGCAGGTGGTGCCATTGCACCAGCGGCCAAAGCCTAAAAGGGGCCCGAGCATATCAAAATTTTAAAAAAACCTAATAAAATATCTGGCACCAGGGCCCTGGCCACCCTAGCTACGCCAATGATGGTGTATACAGCTTCAAAACTAGACAGATTCATCTCAACGGCGATTGGTTGGTTTAGGTCATGTGTTAAGATCAACCCCGTTTCCAAATTAGACCTTTGTCAATCTTTTTATCTCAACCGGATTAACTTCACTATTCTTTTATTTAATTTTTTTGTTAAAATCCTCTTGCATCACCTTCTCATTGTTGTCCATGTTAGCAGCGGTTGTTGCGTTCACAAGCCAGGTTCCCTCCAAGTAGCACAAGACAGGCTTGAAGAAAGGCCGATAGTCCCTGAGACTGGAGTTCTGTGTCTGGAAGGCCAGGAAATATTGGCGCATCTCGGCAATTTGATCCTGCGGATAAGTATTTTAAATTAAAACCATTGATTGATATCCTGTGGATAATTATTTTATATTAAAACCATTGACATCCTGTGGATAATTATTTTAAATTAAAACCATTGACATCCTTTGGATAATTATTTTATATTAAAACCACTGACATCCTGTGGATAATTATTTTATATTAAAACCACTGACATCCTGTGGATAATTATTTTAAATTAAAACCATTGACATCCTTTGGATAAATATTTTAAATTAAAACCATTGACATCCTGTGGATAATTATTTTATATTAAAACCATTGACATCCTGTGGATAATTATTTTAAATTAAAACCATTGACATCCTTTGGATAAGTATTTTAAATTAAAACCATTGACATCCTGTGGATAAGTATTTTAAATTAAAACCATTGACATCCTTTGGATAAGTATTTTAAATTAAAACCATTGACATCCTGTGGATAAGTATTTTAAATTAAAACCATTGACATCCTTTGGATAAGTATTTTAAATTAAAACCATTGACATCCTTTGGATAAGTATTTTAAATTAAAACCATTGACATCCTTTGGATAAGTATTTTAAATTAAAACCATTGACATCCTTTGGATAAATATTTTAAATTAAAACCATTGACATCCTGTGGATAAGTATTTTAAATTAAAACCATTGACATCCTGTGGATAAGTATTTTAAATTAAAACCATTGACATCCTTTGGATAAGTATTTTAAATTAAAACCATTGACATCCTTTGGATAAATATTTTAAATTAAAACCATTGACATCCTTTGGATAAGTATTTTAAATTAAAACCATTGACATCCTGTGGATAAGTATTTTAAATTAAAACCATTGACATCCTTTGGATAAATATTTTAAATTAAAACCATTGACATCCTGTGGATAAGTATTTTAAATTAAAACCATTGACATCCTGTGGATAAGTATTTTAAATTAAAACCATTGACATCCTTTGGATAAGTATTTTAAATTAAAACCATTGACATCCTTTGGATAAATATTTTAAATTAAAACCATTGACATCCTTTGGATAAGTATTTTAAATTAAAACCATTGACATCCTGTGGATAAGTATTTTAAATTAAAACCATTGACATCCTTTGGATAAATATTTTAAATTAAAACCATTGACATCCTGTGGATAAGTATTTTAAATTAAAACCATTGACATCCTGTGGATAAGTATTTTAAATTAAAACCATTGACATCCTTTGGATAAGTATTTTAAATTAAAACCATTGACATCCTTTGGATAAGTATTTTAAATTAAAACCATTGACATCCTTTGGATAAGTATTTTAAATTAAAACCATTGACATCCTTTGGATAAATATTTTAAATTAAAACCATTGACATCCTGTGGATAAGTATTTTAAATTAAAACCATTGACATCCTTTGGATAAGTATTTTAAATTAAAACCATTGACATCCTGTGGATAAGTATTTTAAATTAAAACCATTGACATCCTTTGGATAAGTATTTTAAATTAAAACCATTGACATCCTGTGGATAAGTATTTTAAATTAAAACTCCCGGTGCGGTAAACTGATGATGTCACACCTACCCCGTTGTTGTTTTTTTTTTACAGAATCGCCCCCTACCCCCACTCTTCCGGATCTGAAATGAATAATTCCTTATCGAGTTTCGAATGGCTTTTTTGGTTTGGCAAAAGACTGGAATAGATAAATCAGAACTGCATGTGAGCATCTTGTCATTCTGACTCCTGGAAGATCAGGCCCGCACGGGGGGGGGGGGCAAACATGGCACTTGTCAGGGGGCAGAGCTAGATCGGTGATACAATCATATGCCTGAGATATCGGCATCGGTGATACAAACATATGCCTGAGGTATTGGTGATACAATCGTGTCTGTGGTATGGATGATACAACCTCATGTCTGAGTGTTAGACCAGAGTGTAGTGGTACTCCAATAGCTGCTGTAAGTAGGTTACCTGCACTGTCGTCATGTTCAGTACAGACTCAGGCACGGGTGGTGGGGGTATGGGCTCCGTCTCCAGCCATGCCTTGGACGAGTTGCTTGGTCTTCTGATGTCGTAATCGTTGTGGGATGTCCGGAAGTGGACGCCATTCAGAACAGCTGTCACCTGGGATAGCGGGTTCAGGGGGGAGATTAGTCAGCTGTAACTGGTAATTTTTTTTACACTACACACTAAATATTGTGACATGTTGAGAACCGTATTTTGTTAACATATCTGGGATTATGTTACGATGTTGTTATGTCAACATGGATGGAGGATTGTAATAATGAGAGGATGTGTATAGAATCTTTTTGACTTTTTAAATTAGAAAATGTAATAATGGGTGTATAAATAAGAAATATATTTTTTTTTTCTTTGATAGTTTTCTTTATTTATATTTATTTATGTCAAAATCAATTTTAAGAAATTGCTGTTTGACTTATAGAACTCTTCAGACCCATCGCGTGACTTTTAGAGGCCCTTTCTTACTTTTCGGGTGGTTTTTTTTTCTCCCTTTGCATCGAAAGCTCCTGAAACATCCAAAGCACCCTGCAACATCAGGGGCCCACGGGACGCCTCTGCTCTTAAAAGTAACCAACGTACCTCGCCCATGCCTAGTGTAACTGGGGTCAGGCTGTGGTCGTGGATGGCAGCAAACCCAAAGCCGGTGTGAGTCGACGTGTGATAGTTGGCCGTACCGCGGAGATAGTTGCGTACCATAACGATGCCAGAGTCCCCTTCAGATCGCACTCTGAGGGTGAAAAAATAAACGGGAGGCAAGTAGTGTTCACCCTCGAGAACAAATAAGAGAGGTGGAGACATAGAAGGAACTGCTAGGATCGATATAAGACTACACGAACCCATAAGGTAAAGATGTTTTATTGCACAGGGGCAGTGGTGAGCGAGAGAAGTGGTAGAAAGATGAGGTATCAGCAACGTCCTTTTGGAAGTGTTCTATCTTTTCTTTTCAAGCCTAAACATATCTCCTTCCACTTTTTTATTTACTTCACACGCAGCCCGTCATTTGTCTTCTTTAACGTTTGAATCATGCTCCTTTGTCTTACCGTCTTTTGATTTTTCTAAGCATCCCATCTAAGTCTTACCCACATGGCTAAATCTTAAAATGGAGAGCTGTCTTGCACCGATGGCTATATCTTAAAATGGAGAGCTGTCTTGCCCCCATGGCTAAATCTTACAATGGAGAGAGTCTTGCCCCGAGGGCTAAATCTTACAATGGAGAGCTGTCTTGCCCCCTTTGCTAAAGTTTACAATGGAGAGCTGTCTTGCCCCCAGGGCTAAATCTTATAATGGAGAGCTGTCTTGCCCCCATGGCTAAATCTTACAGTGGAGAGATTTCCCCCGTGGCTAAATCTTACAATGGAGAGCTGTCTTGTTCCCATGGCTAAATCTTACAATGGAGAGCTGCAGTGAGACTTTGGACAAAGAGTAAACGTCAAGACATGTACAGAAGTGCAGAACGAAAATTGATGACAGCGACGATGATACAAAGACGATAATGACGATCACGACAGCGATGATAGTAGCGATGATAACAATGGTCAAACATATTTTCAACGAAGGATGTTCGTTTCGAAGGCCGTTGCGTTATTGGACATTCAGACGTTATCACGTGACTCTCACCGCTCTTCATCCTGGAACCTGTTCATCATGATCTGCTTGGCCAGGAGCCCCACAACCTGATCCTTGTACTTAAGGTCGCCACGCAGGGTCTCCAGGGACGTACCGATGGCTTTCAGGGTCTCGTCCAACTGACCCTGGCTCTCTGCCATCAGCCAGAAGAGCATGGTCCACGCTAATGATGCCCTTATCAAAATCTGGAGTCGGGAAACGATACACTCATAGTTAGCAAAGCATCTATTATTTTAATGAAAGCATCGGTGGGCAAGAATCTTCCCTCTTGCTCATTAAATCATATTGATTAGAATGTCTGCTTTGCCGCCCTCTGCAGTATGTCCGTCTTCAAAAACTCTGCATCAAAGTGTCTGGGGGTTTGTTTTTTGTTTGTTTTTTGTTTGTTTTTTTTTTTTGGGGGGTGGGGGTTGGGGGAGGGAGGCATTTAATTGGTTTGTTATTTTGTGAAGAATTTTTTTCTTCAAGATTATAGCGGTATTGAAAATAGTATTGAGCTTAAACGACTACGCAGTTTTGTTATTAATATTATAACCGGTACATTAACACTGTAACAGCCATGTTTTCAAGATCATCATCTTGACAGACAATTATTCATTGCATACTTGGCACTGTCTTAAGTCTAGAGAAACAGTTTGTACCAAGCGTGAAGACTCCTCCTGAATGGCTGGGTATTATTTTCAGTGCCTTATTGGTCTCAAAGATAAAGAGTTATACAGTCATTTTATGCATTGTATAATTTCAAAACCAGAGTGTCTTTACTTTCATTGTATCGACTAAAATAATCTCTAAGCCAACATGCCGTTACATCCCTTGTCAACTAAATCATCTGTAAACCAAAGTGTCCTTACCTTCATTCTGTCCACTAAAAAATTTCAGATTTCTTCCGGTTGGCAGGTGAGAACTGGGGTATACGTGACTTCGCTCCCCTGTCGCTTTTATAGTGAATTGGCCCAGCGGTCAGTTTAATGGTTACATCATCCACAGAGAGATACCATCACTTTTCTACAATACACATCATTTACAGGATTGTGTGTGACCCGCATCTCGCAAGGTCAGGATAACGGTATACTATAATATACAGCGAACGAGATGTCCAGATAACTGAGAAACAGGCAAGGGGCATATTCTGTGTTTCAAATCGTGGAGAAATTATAAAAATGCTTTTTTAAAGCAATGATCAATAAAATTGTATAATATTTTTGATCAACTGTTATGACCAAAAACTTAAATGCAGTTCTCTAAATAGTTAAGATCTGTAAGGTATCCGAATACCAAAGTGTTCCACTAATGGTATAACATTAGGACCTGTGAGGTATCCGAATACCAAAGTGTTCCACTAATGGTATAACATTAGGACCTGTGAGGTATCCGAATACCAAAGTGTTCCACTAATGGACCCGAATGGTATTAATCGGCTGGAGTTGCACAGACGTCAATATAACTCTATGTGTCTCGAGAGGTGAACTAATAAAAATGTCCTCTTCTTTTATCAATAAGCATTTATTAGTTATAGAATAAACACTATATTTTGATTCATTCAATGAAGCCTCTTAAACTATATTTTGATTCATTCAATGAAGCCTCTTAAACTATATTTTGATTCATTCAAAGAAGCCTCTTAAACTATATTTTGATTCATTCAAAGAAGCCTCTTAAACTATATTTTGATTCATTCAATGAAGCCTCTTAAACTATATTTTGATTCATTCAATGAAGCCTCTTAAACTATATTTTGATTCATTCAATGAAGCCTCTTAAACTATATTTTGATTCATTCAAAGAAGCCTCCTAAACTATATTTTGATTCATTCAATGAAGCCTCTTAAACCATATTTTGATTCATTCAATGAAGCCTCTTAAACCATATTTTGATTCATTCAACGAAGCCTCTTAAACTATATTTTGATTCATTCAATGAAGCCTCTTAAACTATATTTTGATTCATTCAATGAAGCCTCTTAAACCATATTTTGATTCATTCAATGAAGCCTCTTAAACTATATTTTGATTCATTCAATGAAGCCTCTTAAACCATATTTTGATTCATTCAATGAAGCCTCTTAAACCATATTTTGATTCATTCAATGAAGCCTCTTAAACCATATTTTGATTCATTCAATGAAGCCTCTTAAACCATATTTTGATTCATTCAATGAAGCCTCTTAAACCATATTTTGATTCATTCAATGAAGCCTCTTAAACTATATTTTGATTCATTCAATGAAGCCTCTTAAACTTTATTTTGATTCATTCAATGAAGCCTCTTAAACCATATTTTGATTCATTCAATGAAGCCTCTTAAACCATATTTTGATTCATTCAATGAAGCCTCTTGATAAATAAGTTTTATTTAATTTAGATGTTTTTTGTTTTTTTTTTAAATTTTAAAAATTATTATGTTAGGGAGGTGGTAACCGGGAGATCGAATTTTACATACCCGGTATGTACAACCTTATCAACTATCTTAACAACAGTCTTAACAACCATCTTATTGTGATTATGAAGTTGTGTTTTAGTTTTAAACCATGTGAGAAATAGAAAACATACCCAGTTAAAGACAAAAGCGCCCCCCCCCCTTACACCTTACCCCCAAAAGGGAGTGTGAATGCAGAGTTTTATGTGTGTGGAGAAGTTCTGTGGGAGGGGGGTGTTGTGGATTGGTGTATTGTGTGGGGTTAATGATGTTTGTTTGGGGTGGGGGAGGTTGGAGGGGGTATGTGTGTGTGTGTGGGAGAAATGTGTGAAATTTGTGTGTTTGTCATGGTGCGAGGTGATGTTTTTAGGGGTATTGTGTGTGGGTTTTGTGGGTGTTGGCAATGCAACTTGTGGTGGTGTATATATTTTTATATACCATAAGCTTTGTTATTTAATAAGTAAATTGCGCGTCTCCGCTTACACGCCAAATGTTGATGCGCTCAAGTCAGAACATTGTCTATATAAGCTGAGGTGGGCCAAAATGTATGTGTCATCTTAAAGATAAGCACAACGAGTTCATACGCATGCTTAGCTTTTGTTTTTGCTTTTTTATTGACTTCGCTTGTGTTCGTGTGTTTCTTTCTGGCTGGGTGGAAAAAAATCTTCGGGCGGCTAATTGACCCACTTCCCGTCAACTTAACGAGCTGAAACTTGGCATAAAGACGCGTTGTCCATGACAACGTATTCTATCAAACTTTCAGCCTCCACCCCCAAAATTCAGTTTTTCAAGGGGAGGATGATTTCACGACATAGAATTGCACTAAATGAGATTCGTAAAACTATCGTAAGTGCGTGTGGTGCCTAATAGTAAGTGCGTGTGGTGCGTAATAGTAAGTGCGTGTGGTGCGTAATAGTAAGTGCGTGTGGTGCGTAATAGTAAGTGCGTGTGGTGCGTAATAGTAAGTGCGTGTGGTGCGTAATAGTAAGTGCGTGTGGTGCGTAATAGTAAGTGCGTGTGGTGCGTAATAGTAAGTGCGTGTGGTGCGTAATAGTAAGTGCGTGTGGTGCGTAATAGTAAGTGCGTGTGGTGCCTAATAGTAAGTGCGTGTGGTGCCTAATAGTAAGTGCGTGTGGTGCGTAATAGTAAGTGCGTGTGGTGCGTAATAGTAAGTGCGTGTGGTGCGTAATAGTAAGTGCGTGTGGTGCGTAATAGTAAGTGCGTGTGGTGCGTAATATGCTCTTATGTTTTTCTGAAATAGTTGGTGAACTTAATCTGCGGTGTCGAAGCGGGTGGGACATTAGAATATTAATGCAGTTCAGGGGCGTGTCAAAGCGGATGGGACATTAGAATATTAATGCAGTTCAGGGGCGTGTCAAAGCGGGTGGGACATTAGAATATTAATGCAGTTCAGGGGCGTGTCAAAGCGGGTGGGACATTAGAATATTAATGCAGTTCAGGGGCGTGTCAAAGCGGGTGGGACATTAGAATATTAATGCAGTTCAGGGGCGTGTCAAAGCGGGTGGGACATTAGAATATTAATGCAGTTCAGGGGCGTGTCAAAGCGGGTGGGACATTAGAATATTAATGCAGTTCAGGGGCGTGTCAAAGCGGGTGGGACATTAGAATATTAATGCAGTTCAGGGGCGTGTCAAAGCGGGTGGGACATTAGAATATTAATGCAGTTCAGGGGCGTGTCAAAGCGGGTGGGACATTAGAATATTAATGCAGTTCAGGGGCGTGTCAAAGCGGGTGGGACATTAGAATATTAATGCAGTTCAGGGGCGTGTCAAAGCGGGTGGGACATTAGAATATTAATGCAGTTCAGGGGCGTGTCAAAGCGGGTGGGACATTAGAATATTAATGCAGTTCAGGGGCGTGTCAAAGCGGGTGGGACATTAGAATATTAATGCAGTTCAGGGGCGTGGGAAAAAAAATGTTCGATTGCGAGCCTTTGGGGTGGGAGCACTAATTCAGATTCTTATAAGTGCGTTACTTAAATCCATGTTTTGTCAAATGTTCAGCCCCCCCCCCCCAACCCCATTTCCTTAACTGCTCCATATTAAAATTTAATAAAAGGATTTTTAACAAAAATCCTGTTGTTGAGAGTTATTTAAGTAACTGTTACTTTGCACACCACTTGTCTGCGCACTTAGAAAACAACATTAATCAACCATTGGCTAACGTACTCTGTAGTCTTATATCGAGCCCAATCCAATAAATAATTGTAAAGCTGTGGTAAAACATTTAATTCAGCGACCGATACTTGTGCTGTAATTTTTTTATTTTTTTTTGTGTCTGACATATGGTAAACCTTTTCCCACTCTTGACTGGCCGGACTCTGTGGTCAATGAACTGTTATCTTGTATCTATACCAGGAGAAGACCGCTATTTTCATTGGCTGTAGTAACAATACAACGATCGTGTACAATTAATTATTACGTCACCTTGGTGCTCACCAGTCGACTTGACCTTGATACGGCGTTAGTGAAGGAGAGCGTGGAGTGGGAGTGAGGGTGGGTTTAGAGTGAGAGTGGACGTGAAGTGGGGTGTGGGGGTGAGTGAGCGAATAAGTGAATGGGGTGTGGAGGTGACTGAGTGAATAAGTGAATTGAAGGGGGTGTGGAGGTGAGTTAGTGAAGAAGTGAAGGGGGTGTGGGGGTGAGTGAGTGAATAAGTGAAGGGGGTGTGGAGGTGAGTGAGTGAAGAAGTTGGGGTGAGTGAGTGAATAAGTGAAGTGAAGGGGGTGTGGAGGTGAGTGGGTGAATAAGTGAAGTGAAGGGGGTGTGGAGGTGAGTTGGTGAATAAGTGAAGTGGGTGTGGAGGTGAGTGGGTGAATAAGTGAAGGGGGTGTGGGGTAGAGTGAGCGAATAAGAGAAGGGGTGTGAAGGTGAGTGAGTGAACAAGTAAAGTTAAGGGGGTGTGGAGGTGAGTGAGTGAAGAAGTGAAGGGGGCGTGAAGGTGATTCAGCGAATAAGAGAAGGGAGTGTGGAGGTGAGTGAGTGAATAAGTGAAGTGAAGGGGGTGTGGAGGAGAGTGAGTTAATAAGTGAAGTAAAATTGGTGTGGAGGTGAGCGAATAAGAGAAGGGGTGTGAAGGTGAGTGAGCGAACAAGAGAAGGGAGTGTTGAGGTGAGTGAGTGAATAAGTGAAGTGAAGGGGGTGTAGAGGTGAGTGAGTGAATAAGTGAAGTGAAGGGGGTGTAGAGGTGAGTGAGTGAATAAGTGAAGTGGGTGTGGAGGTGAGTGAGTGAATAAGAGAAGTGAAGGGGGTGTGGAGGTGAGTGAGTGAAAAAGTGAAGTGAAGGGGGTGTGGAGGTGAGTGAGTGAATAAGTGAAGTGAAGGGGGAGTGGAGGTGAGAGAGTGAATAAGTGAAGTGAAGGGGGTGTGGAGGTGAGTGAGTGAATAAGTGAAGTG
>CAXITT010001193.1:36026-72454 GCA_964033795.1 Lymnaea stagnalis | reverse complement strand
AACCAAGCCCCCCCCCTACCACTCTTCCCCCCCCCCCCCGAATCTCCTTATATACCTATAAAATAGAGAATTGTCAATTTTGGAAAGGGCAGCAATAAAGCTTATTCAATAACTGATAGTATACTCTTGGTTTGAACAGCCTCAAAGATACCTGCTACTTCCTTGATGGCTGCTGCAGTGGTCTGGAGTAAAGGATACAATCTATTAGTAAACTTAATCCATCACCCTCTTCTTTTCTGTTTTATTGTTGCGGAGTTGAGTCCAACTCTGGTAAATATTGATGGTTCCGGTGTCATTCCATTCTGAAAGCTTTATATTGCTCTCGCTATGCTGTAACTTCTAGTTGGTCTGATTTGAAAGGTACTTGCTCTGTTGCATGGTTCACTATATGTCTGTGAATCCAGTGCATCAAAGTCTTAGCATCATTATATTACTTTATGTCTTAGCATCTCTATCTTATTTTTATGTCTTGGCATCACTATATTACTGTTACTTTTATGTCTTGGCATCACTATATTACTGTTACTTTTATGTCTTGGCATCACTATATTACTGTTACTTTTATGTCTTGGCATCACTATATTACTGTTACTTTTATGTCTTGGCATCACTATATTACTGTTACTTTTATGTCTTGGCATCACTATATTACTGTTACTTTTATGTCTTGGCATCACTATATTACTGTTACTTTTATGTCTTGGCATCACTATATTACTGTTACTTTTATGTCTTGG
This sequence comes from Lymnaea stagnalis, assembly GCA_964033795.1. NCBI lineage: Eukaryota > Metazoa > Mollusca > Gastropoda > Lymnaeidae > Lymnaea > Lymnaea stagnalis. The sequence continues at coordinate 71,717 of CAXITT010001193.1, read as the reverse complement.
CATCACTATATTACTGTTACTTTTATGTCTTGGCATCACTATATTACTGTTACTTTTATGTCTTGGCATCACTATATTACTGTTACTTTTATGTCCTGATATCACTATATTACTGTTACTTTTATGTCTTGGCATCACTATATTACTTTTACGTCTTGGCATCACTATATTACTGTTACTTTTATGTCTTAGGATCACTATAGAACTGTTACTTTTATGTCTTGGCATCACTATATTACCATTTCATACATCTTTACTTTCCTTGAATTAAGCGATGTAAATGGCATCTGTACTTGGGGGTTCTCAGTTATAGACAAGTTTATCTTTGGAAATGTCGACTTCACAGACGATTTAATGTAAGGTGCTATAGAAATAAATACTGAAGTAAGCATCTTCTCCTTTCAATATACTGTAATTATACAGATCTTTAAACATTAATTATCCAATACACTATTCAACAAATCTCTTCTTAAAGTATGAAAATTCAGCACACTTTATTCAACAATTATAACAAAATTTGAAATAATATTAATAATTTGTTATTAACAGGTGCCCTAGTTTATGCTTCTTTTTATTTTTTTAACATTATTTCAATCATTTTGTGTAACACCAAATTTAAAATATGACTGTAACAGCATCATGTTAATTAAGTTTACAGGTAACCAGTCCAAGCAATTCAAACATGAAGTTGATAAAGTCACCCGTAAAATATCAGGTGGAGAGAAAAAAAAAAAAAAAAGGGGGGGGGGGAGTTTGTTTGTTCGAATTGCGGTGGCATATATACATTAAAAAATACCCAAAGTACCTCTTAATGAAGAGATTGTTTTGTTCTAAGCCAGGGAATGTTGGGGCCAATCAATCATGTGATGAGAACCTTGTTGGCTCTAGTACTTTATGGTGAGACATAGGTGGTCAAGGAAAATGCCAATCTGAATTTGATAGTTGTTTATAAAGTTTCTGGAACCACTAGCTTTTATAAATGGTGCTACAAACAAAAAATCGTGCTACAAACAAAAAATCTTTCTCAACAGTTTAAAAAAAAATAAAAACATGTGATAAAGAATGTCTTGGAAGCAATGTAACTCTAACCTACTGATATCAGAGACAGTGAGATGAGGACAGCCTGTAGGAAGCAATGAAACTCTAACCTAATGATATCAGAGACAATAATATGAGAATTGCCTGTCCTCATGAAAATTAAGGATTACATCTATAGATAAGACACACTCCAGTATATATTTATCTCTTTAAAAAGTATATATATTCATCTCTTTAAAATAAATAGCTACAATAACAGGGATGCAAGTGCTTGGTTTACACAAATGAACAGAAAAAAAAAAACATAACGTCAACCACTGGCTTGAGAGGTCACAAAGTCTGGAGTAGAACACAAAAGTTTTCACCAGCTTGACCATATATAAGGACTGCAAGAAGCATTGTCCCTTGTGTGCATGGAATGACATGCCAGATGTGAATAGGTGGAAAGTACATGGGCTGGAGACATGCATTGTTTGAGATACACATAGCTGAAGTCTGAAAGAAACTATTAGGACATTGTTCTGGGTTCTATGTACCCCCTTTCTACTTTGCCAAAGTAGCTGCGCTCAGAAGATTGCCGCAGGCAACACATGGGACAAGAATGAACCAATATATAAATAGATATATACGTATCCATAAATATGTGTGTCACATAAAAGCATAATCTGAATAATCTTCAAACTCCAAAAGTAAAAGACCCTTGGAAGCCGTTTAAAATAAATAATACCCTGCGGCACTGACCCACCGTGAGGGTCACCAGTTTTCTGTTTCCTATGATTTCTGTGCTTCCCTCAAGGCCAAGCCTTGCTGCTCCATGAACTCATCGATGACAAGGTCATCCGCTCCGCTTGTATCAATCAGGCGGACCACCAGGGTAGGAGGTGGCAGCACACCCTTTGGCCTTGACATCTTATCATTCTCCCGTAGGATGACGGCATAAAGAGTTTTCTGGTTGATTTGATTAATAAACCAGGTCTTAACTTGACCGTCCCACTCAGCACCATGGGGGACCACACCTGAAAACAGCATTCATAGAGACAAACAAAGACAAGAATTATAGATTGATCCATAGTTTTAGTATTTATTGTTTATAGCTTCCACATCAGGTGAAACATAATTATATGTTAGAACCATTTATTCAACGGTTAATGTTGAACATAATGTAGTGTATCTTTGAGGGAATTTAAATTTTAAAAAACTGTCACTCAACCAATAGTTTGTTTTCATGGATTGTATCATTTTTAGTTTCATTTTCCTGTTATTTCTTGTCACATTTGTATTGAAACCAACCCAAACTGTATTCAAAGTTACATTACCTTTGTATTGAAACCAACCCAAACTTTATTCAAAATTACATTACATTTGTATTGAAACCAACCCAAACTGTATTCAAAATTACATTACTTTTCTATTGAAACCAAGCCAAACTGTATTCAAAATTGCATTACATTTGTATTGAAACCAACCCAAACTGTATTCAAAATTACATTACTTTTCTATTGAAACCAAGCCAAACTGTATTCAAAATTGCATTACATTTGTATTGAAACCAACCCAAACTGTATTCAAAATTACATTATATTTGTATTGAAACCAAGCCAAACTGTATTCAAAGTTACAAACATCTTTTTCTGTTGCCAAGTCTAATAATTTTTGAGCACCTAACTTCAAATGAGGAAAACTCGGCAGGCAAACAAGGTAACAAATTTTTGTAATTATTTTAATAATCTTTGGCTGGCGGATGTGACTGCAGAGCTCAAATGCCGAGAAAACAAAAATCAAACCCACCTAGTGCTGCCATTGAGATGATATCTGATGGCATTAAACACTACCTAGCTGAGGTTTTAAAATCAAACCCACCCAGTGCAGCCGTTGAAATGATATCTGATGAAATTAAATTCTCCCTAGCTGAGGTTTAATATGAAATAAAATACATAATATGACCTTGACCTTGGTTGGTTTCATAAAATTGGGACCCACCTTCTAAAGACATGCTGTAGGCTGAGAAAGGCAGAGAGCAGAACTGCTCTGGTAGTGAAAACAATTGAGACGGCATCACAGCTTCAAACAGATGATGATCAGGTAAAAATACTTTATACTGTCAGGAAAGAAACAAGTGTTAATGATGATACGGTGTCAAAATGCAGCATATCCAAGATTTTGTTAAGCTTTTAAGATCTAAACTGAATAGGTGTTTGCCAGGACCATTGGCATCCTACAACATTAGAACCATTGGTGTCCTGTAACACTAGAACCATTGGTGTCCTGTAACACTAGAACCATTGATGTCCTGTAACACTAGAACCATTGATGTCCTGTAACACTAGAACCATTGATGTCCTGTAACACTAGAACCATTGGTGTCCTGTTACACTAGAACCATTGGTGTCCCATAACACAATGAGCATTGATGTCCCATCTACCTAACACTAGGGTGACCACTCACCAACTGCCCTATAGTCCCCATGTAGAGGGCCCTGTAGTAAAGGTCCTCACACTTGACTGCATATAACACATTTTCTGTGACACTGGACGGGGTGACCTGTGTGGTAAATACAATAATACAGTTTATATTAAATGTGTTTTGGAATGGCTGAAATTTGATGACTTTGGACAAATGTAAATTAGGAAATGGCGCCAGCGAGCCGTCGAGCGAAAGCTCTTAATACCTTCCCCTAAGTACGAAATAAAAAATATTGGGCCGCAAAGCTGCAAAATAGATATCTCCTCCTGCTATGACAGCCCCCACTTTGCCCTATAAACTTCACTCGATTGACTGGCCTTACGGTGGCCATCTCAGCCTAGGGACATCCAGTCCGTCAGTGATGTTGTTGGTGCATTTATGAATGTCTTAATATTTATCCTGCCCATCCCAAGGAAGTGTTGGACACCCCATAATAGGGTTTTCTAGTCGGTTCCCGTAATTAGTTCATAAAGTAGCTTGGATGAAACAGTTGCCTAGGAACAGCTTCCTCAATGGCTGTGTGTATAGAATCATTAGCATGAGGCTGTCACTAGCCACCTCATGCCTCAATTCTGTCATTGGCAACATAGCAATCATGATCCCTACCCTGCTTCTACCATTAGGTCAACTGAAGATATTAACACAGCTGGGAAAGCTACAGTTCACACTGTTGTTGCTACAATTTCAGCCTGTACCACGCACACCCTTTGTCTCTGTCCATGCAGGATCAAGCAATGGTGGCTATGTTCCCCAGGTAGTGCTGGGAGGTTTGGTGGCAGTGCCATTGTAGTCAGCATGCCACTACAGGCTTGTCGATCAGAACACCGGGAGAGGGGAGGGGGGGCGCTTTGGAGAAATCAATAACACTATCCCACTGTATCATTTGATCTTCAATTTAAATTGTAAGTGTAAACTTCAAGGAGGAGAGATAAGCATTTGATATAAAAAGTTGAAGTTTTTGATTTGCTTGGCTAACATACTATCAAAGTAATATATTGTACTTTGTGCACTGTTTAATTTCTGTAGAACACAGACCTGTTTACCCTCAAACTCTTAAAATCGTACAATATCATCACAAAATCAATCAATACATTATCTTAATAGTAAAATAAACATCAGGATATATAAAATATACACCTCAAAATCGTGCATTGTACGCCAAAATCGTACGAGTAAACAGGTCTGAGAACAGTGCTAACCCAATTAACTTACAAATTCAGATTTTGAATAATACTGGATGAGGTCAGTGTGTAGTTTGTCCCAATCTCCTTTAAGTCCTGATGGAATGCTCTGGAGATTCAAATAAAAAAATTGTAAAATCTAATATGTAAAAGAAGACAGAATGAAGAAAACTGTTACCTGGGGAGCTGGTTCATGCCAGTTTAAACTGACGAAATGAGAAGATACTTTTTCAGATGGCGTCATCACTCAGTTATTTTTAGCACCACCATACTCTCATCCTAGATATTCTTTGGTACCAAATTTTGCTGGTACAGGCTATTATTTTATAGTGTGGGCCTATGAGCTGGTTATACACTTTCTAGACCTTTCTCATCCAAAACTCGAGATGTTGGCTTATAAAGAAATGAAAACTACATACTGCACTCACTTGGTTCAATTTAATGTTAGCGTTTAGATAGTAAACCTTTTTACTGTGACATGTTGGTGACAAGATTGAACTATGTGAAATGATGAAATAGTTCATTGGATTACACCAACTTTGTTTTTGTTATGGATTATTCTGATCTTTATACTTGTATTCCCATGTTAATACTTATAGTGCAATGTTAATACTTGTATTCCTATCTTAATACTTGTATTCCCATGTTATGACTTGTACGATGTTAATACTGTCAAATATTTGGCCCCATGTCAAATATTTCGTTTGGCCCCCTGTCAAATATTTCGTTGTCTAGAAGTCTTATGATGCTGGCCACTATTTCGATGGCGTGCTCTCCTTGGTCATACAGACTGGTTCGATTCAACCAACACTAAAGCTTCATGGTACATAATGCGTTTTATTTTTACAGCACTAAAACATCAATCTGGTTCACAGTTAAGTTGAGACATGAATCCATGTGTAGAACAATATTCTACTCAGGCAAAACATCTCACAGTGAATCTATATAAAAATACTATCCTCCCAGTCGCTCGCTCCATCTCACACTCTGCCTCTCGAAATCCCTAGTGCACTCTCTCTAAAAAATAGTTGTCCCCACTTTTATAACACACAATTCACGAGCCCGTCCATGACTTGAAAACAGCTCCCAATCGTTCCCATGACATCTCTGATGTCATGACCTTGACAAATACTTGTATTCCCATGTTAATACTTGTATTCCCATGTGAATACTTGTATTCCCATGTTAATACTTGTATATTTTGAAATGACCAGAAGGCCCATTGAGACTAGGCTGTCTACCAACTTTCAGATGTTTAGCATTTTAATGAACCAACATTATCCCAAATACAAAAAACTTTTTAAAAATTGCCCAATTAAAGTTAGAAGTTTTTATTTTAAGTATTGTTCTCACCACAAAGTTTGAAGGACTTTCCACAGATATAATATGCACAGGCGTGGACTTGAGCTTGGGATAGCTCCAGTAGTTATTGGGTGTCAACACCGGCCCCACACTGGTGTCTGTGACGGATGGGGGTGAGCAGGGTGTGGCGGAAATGGCAGATTTGCTAGCTGCAGGCTCCGTGTTAGTGTTCCAGGTGTACAGACTCTTTTTAGAAGATGAGGGAGTTTGGGTTTGTGACGCGTCAAGGTCCTGTAAGTAATTCCACACCCTGGCCAGAGAGTTCTTGTCTTCTCTGACTTCCCCTGCCAATGAGAGCTTATTGAGCGAGGCCTGCAGCTGATCTTTCTCCTGGGAGCTGCTGGCATCTTTCGAGCCGTTGCTCGTGACTTCATCACACTCTGTGGTCACAGAACTAGCCTCAGAGCCAAACAGATTGAAGAGGACGTCATTAGGATCCATGCCGCTCGCGCAGTCTTCAACAGCTTTCAGTACATCCTCATTGATGTTTAAGTCTTCAAATTCTTGGTGTGTGTCAATTAAATCAATCACCAAGGATCTGAGAAGACCAAAGTATTGTACATTATGAGAAGACCAAAGTATTGTACATTATGAGAAGACCAAGGTATTGTACATTATGAGAAGACCAAAGTATTGTACATTATGAGAAGACCAAAGTATTGTACATAATGAGAAGACCAAAGTGTTGTACATTATGAGAAGACAAAAGTATTGTACATTATTTACAAAGATATATAGCTGTCTTTCCAACAGCTGTCACAAAAACTATTTAAGTTTGATATAGCCAACAGCTGACACAAAAACTATTTAGTTTGATATAGCCAACAGCTGACACAAAAACTATTTAGTTTGATATAGCCAACAGCTGACATAAAAGCTATTTAGTTTGATATAGCCAACAGCTGACACAAAAACTATTTAGTTTGATATAGCCAACAGCTGACATAAAAACTATTTAGTTTGATATAGCCAACAGCTGACATAAAAGCTATTTAGTTTGATATAGCCAACAGCTGACATAAAAACTATTTAGTTTGATATAGCCAACAGCTGACATAAAAACTATTTAGTTTGATATAGCCAACAGCTGACACAAAAACTATTTAGTTTGATATAGCCAACAGCTATCATAAAAACAATTATAATATAGGCATAGTAAAAAAAAAATAATAATAATAAACAGAAACTGATTACCTAAGGAAAGCAATTGACCCCAATTGCTTTCCCCCACCCCCAATCTCCACTCAGGGGTACACCAAGGATATATGGGGCCCACAGAAATAACTAAATCAGTGCCATTATCGAGCTTAAGAGATTTTTTTAAACATATAATACATATAAACAGTACAGTATGTATCTATTTAAAGATGGTTGAGTAAGCCGATTGGTGTCAAACATATTAGCTTACACAATACAAGTAACCAAACTTGAAAGACAGTCCTTGTTGACATGCTCTGTTTGTCAGACACTGGGGGGGGGGGGGCTAAATTCATAGGTGTTGTGGGGGAAATATTTAGGACCTAAGTGCTGATTACTTCACAGGGGCATCGAGGGTAGCACATGCAAAGCAACAGTGTTGTTCAAGACGTCTAGAACAAAAGAGCTGCCTGAGACAACTCCCTCCAACTCAGTGTAAGTTTCTATTATCATCTGGACGTCACCATGATACTCACTCTATCCAGTAGCCATAGCCTGGTATGTGTTTTAGGACCTCCTCTATGTTGCTGATAGCTTCTTTGTAAACATTTTCATACACTTTAGCTACTTTGGCTGGCTCCACATCCGACATACAACTTATTATCTGAGGGTCATGCAACACATTATATGCATAAAAAACACGTCATACTTCTTATTATCTGTGCATCTAGAATATATAATATAACATTTATTGTTATAAAACAGTATTAAATTAAGACAAAAGAAAGGGAAAAAGATTGGTTACCAATATTTCTAACACTGATTAAATATTCATTGATACACTTCATGCAAACATGTCGCCACAACTCCTAAAACTGTTGCTCCAAAAAAAAGTTTTGCATTAAATTAAATTGAACTAAAATATAGATCTGCCAAAAATGAAACAAAATAAAGACTTAATTTAGCAAAATATTGATGCTCCGCCCAAACTTGCCCATTGGAAAAGCCCATATATATCCGCACACAAGAGGGTAAACATTAAGAAATAACTCTTCTAGCAAACGTAAATTTGAACTTAGCCCAATGAATCGCAGTTATTTTTTTAAAAATTAGGATATTTATTGAAACCAATTATGTACCTGTAAATGAACAAACCAATTCTACCCCCCCCCCTTTTCCCCCCTATATAAAAATTATCAGTTACCTCCCTGCTTTTAATTTGAAAACACTCTTACCAGGGAAGGTGACTCACCTTCCTAACTCTCTTAACAATGTCAGGGTCAACACCGGATGTGTTTGGCTGCTTCTCTGGATGATTCCCTGTCCTCCTGGCCATGAATGGCATTGTCTCTGAGATTAACATTTTTATAAGTATTTTAGTTGCAAAGGCCCTGTACTGTGTCTCTAAATTTTCAAGTCCTCTGAGAGTGGCCGAAGTTGCCTGAAAAAATTTTGAAATTTGTAAAATTGAAAGTCACTTGCAAAGAATTAATACTGGAGACCAAATGCTGGTTAAGATAATATGCATATATGACCAAATGAATTTTTTATGCATTACCCTTTCAAACCTTATAAGAGGTGTCATTTCATTATTAAGAAATGACTAATTTTTTTTTTTCCATACCATTACCATGGACATGCCATTTTTAAATGACCATTAAGAAATGCAAAGATCAAAATCTCAAAGTGTTTTCCCAGTTTAAAGTAATTGTTGAAAGACTTTTTGATTCCTTTAATTTGAAATAGACAAATGTTGAGTGTTCCATCATCTCCAAAAATATTCCAATCCAACGCTTGGAAGCAATATTTACTACTCACCTGATATGCCAGTGAAGCATTGAGTTGTGGATCAATCTCTCGTAAATCTTTGCTGTCTATTGTCTCATAATCACCGTGGTCAGGAAGATAGCAGTAACATTGACCTTTCTATAACAATCAAAACATTTTTCTTGGCTATCACTATTTATGATGATCAGATGTTTTTGCTCATAATAAATAGAAAACTCATTCATAGAAAATATTTGATATACTGCTATTGACAGTAAATAGGGCTAAGTCATCCAACCAATCACAGTGGAGCAGGTATATAAACCAAACATAGAGGAACAGGTAATCATAATCAAACATAATAGGATGGTTGTGGTTAATATCTACTCATATATACTTTGTGGTAAATATGTACTTATGTCTACTTCTAAATATCTGCTTCGATCTATTTGTGATAAAAATATATGTGTATATTTTCTTGTGGTAAATATTGGCTTATATCTACTTGTGGTAAATATCTGCTTATTTTTAATTTGGATAATATATATATATATATATATATATGTATAAGAATAAGAGAATGTCATTGTGTTACGCTCTGTTCCACAGCGCAAAAAATAACATAACCCACAAGTGCATCAGACAAAATGCAAATTTGTGCTTACAGCTGCGCAAGATAAGTTCCTAATATCTAAATGGAATTCTCAAATACAATGAATGAAAAAATCCACAAATTTTCATCTATTTGTCCTACCAAACCCAGAGTTTGGGTAAGAGATCATTTTGAATAGGACCAATAGGACATCAGCTCCCTGTTGACCAATGTTGAATTTATTGCATTGCCATTTATGATTTTCAAATGTGTGTCATAAACTGTGTGCAAAAATATTTCTTGTCTAAATCCAGAAAAATACAATAAAAGAATTCTGTAGGGTCATACAACTCGAAAAACGTTTAAAACTTGTACAAAGTCCAGGTTAACCACACAGGTTGGCATGTATTGAAGATGGGAAGGGTCAAATAGTGGATTAGCTTTTCTTTGAAAGCAAGGACATTGAGAGCGATGGGGGGCACATATTTATGATTGTAACAATATGTTTTTATTATGAGATGCACTATAAACATTTTGTAAAAATACTTCTAAAGGCAAAAGAGAGTGGGGATATTTTTATATGGATAACATTGACATTTTCCAAAAACACAGTTCATGAGCAAAAAGTTTGGTAAATTTTTAATGAAGATACAAATATGAAAATATGTTAATATTAAATATATTTAAACTGGTAAATACATACATCTCAGGACAGAATTGTTTTACAATTTTTCTAAAATATGCTTTCTTTGGCATTCATGGGCGGGAAAAAGTGTAGAATAGGCCCCTATTATATAGAAAATAAACATTTCTCAAAATACAATGCTGTTACTAACGTAAACATCTATATTAGAGGCAGACCGAATTTCGGCTTCTGTAATACGGTGTAAAAATGGTTCTTACCATTATAATCATCATACAAAAATATATAGAAACATTTAAAAAATCAGAATTAGACTAGTCAGTGAGATTCGACTGAAACCGTCGTGGAGAGTCACGTTATAGATTTGAGAATGGGAAAAATGCGCTGGCGCATTAACACTAAACTTTGCTGTCATGTAGCGGGCCGCAAAATATCATCTTGCGGGTTACAAATGGCTCGCGAGTTTAAGACCCCCCTATAATAGATGTTTATTTAATAATATTCACAATTATCTCATTTTTATAAAAAGAATGTAAATATTTACACTTTCCCCCATCATTGTCGATGTATGCAGAATGTATGCGTGAACGAATTTCAAAATATCAAAGTATTTCATTTTCGGCTTCAATTTTCAATAGCAGGTAAAAAATAGCGCAATATACCTCACATTATTACCCCGGTCATATCTTCTAGTATACATTATATATCTACTTGTGTTAAATATCTGCTAATACCTTCTTGTAGTAAATATTTGCTTATATTTCCTGGTGGTAAATATCTGCTCATATCAACTTGTGTAAATATGAAGACATATGAAAGCTACGGCAGTTACTTGATTTAATTGATGGGAATTAAATAATTAAAATAATTTTCCAAAAACAATAAAAAACTATGTATACCAAACTTGAATCCAAACTACTTTCTAAACTTGAACTAAATGAGATTTACTTGTTCACATAGCTTCACTTTCATAATGGCACAACTTAAAGTTTTTTATATCTGTTTTATGGAGAAAAAAAACAAACAAATCAAGCAGGTACCATGTTTCCTACCTCTTCTTTCATGACCCGCACTCTGTAATATTTCTCATACTCTAGTGTCTCCTCCTCACCGACATCCTCCTCATCAGCTTCCTCCACAACGACAGCGGCATAGATGTTGCTCTGCTTGATCTGCTTGGGTGACTGCCACTTGTCAAAGTTTTTTTGGATCACATCCTCCAGCTCATCTAAACTGTCCTGAACAAGATAAACAGATCCACATTATGGTGGCAAAATCTAATCTGTCCTCAACAAGATTAACAGATCCACATTATGGTGGCAACATCTATTCTGTCCTCAACAAGATTAACAGATCCACATTATGGTGGCAACATCTATTCTGTCCTCAACAAGATTAACAGATCCACAATATGGTGGCAACATCTAATCTGGCCCCAAAATCTTTAGAAATCCATATTATGGTGGTAACATCTAATGTGCCAAGAGCAAGATTTAATGATTCATATTAATGATAGTACCGTGTCCTCATGTTTTTCAGCAAAATTTCTTTACAGACTTATAGACCCTTAGCTTTCTTCTAACAGACTAGAAATATTCAAAATTTTAATGATGGCCAACCTTGAATTCCCTTTGTAAAAGTACAGGTAAGAATAGAATCAATCAATGCATAAATTAAGAATGATATGTGTGACAACAAAAACAAAAAACAATTATTGAGACCATGTCTGAAATGGAGAGACACATAAACTTTAATTAATGTCTGTCATAACAAGTAAACTTACAGAATATTCTTTGTCAACAAAGCGTAAGATGACAGAACACTCTGATGTCACTCTACAAACATACACTGCAAACTCCTCAGCACTTGGGATCACCAGAGGATCTGTGACAAAAAAAAAAAAAAAATAACGCGGGGGGGGGGGGGGGGGGCAGCAGTACAAAGAGCTTTTTTAAAGATTTTCTGTGATAATGTGACTGCAATCAGGTAACGTACAAGGAAATATTTTAAAAACAAGGTAGGGGAAAAGCTGAGAAAAAAAGGATGCAACCAAACAACGAACATATCGACAAGAAGTCTTCTGCAGCAAATAGCACAAACAAGAGAACAGCAAGAAGAATGTCATTTTTTTCAAATAGTTATCCTATTCAATGAAGTAATCCAAAAGTTAATTTCTTTAAAAATATATTTTTTTATATTAAAAAAAAAAGATTTGTTTAATTTGAACTATACTTTTTGACATTTTAAGAAATTACCAGGGTCATCCGCAAATAACCTCGTGCTTGTTGACACGTAGGGTGAGTGGCTCACTGGTGCCCCTGTAGCTGTATCCCATGGCAGCTGTTGAGGAGTGGCTGCCTGCGATGAAACAGATGACTGTTTGGCTGCTGCCGGGGTGGCTGGAGCCAATGGCAGAGCCTGGACTTGTTCACGGATGAGCTTGGAGTTGATGAGGTCGCCATCTGGCATATACAAATCCACTTCACAGCTGTCACCTAGATTTGAGCAATAAAATATCAAAGGTTTCTTATTAAATGTATGCTCCTACAGTGAACCCATGTTAAGTGGAAACTCAGAGGCACAATAGGAGGAAAACAATGATCTTTTTTTTTTTTGTTCTTTTAAAATAATTAAAGGTGCATTCAACTAGATAGAAATAACCACATAAAACATTTTGTTTTTTTTAGTGTACTCTACAAACAAGGAAGGTGATGGTTTTATGAAAAATAATGTAAAAAAAAATACAAAGGTATAGAAAACATTTCTTCAAAGTACATTGATTTTGCATAGCATGTCATTGTGTTTGTGTTTTCTTGAGCCATAACTATGTGTCGGTGCTGCACTGAAGTTTTCAGATCACTTCAGCCTCATCTCTGAGAAAAGATTTTTACTCTGCCTTATCGGTGGGTAGGACTGTTTGGTTTAGTTGTTACTGTCACCAGCACAAGTGCCAGAAAATTGTACTTTTCTTTTCATGTATCTTATTTATATAGCAATAAATGGAGATTGCACTGTTTCCCTTTAGTTATCAAAATAAATCCAGAAACGTGATGTGTTTTAACATTTCCAGATTTTATTTTTTTTTTTCAGTTCTGTTCTCCAAGTTAGCCTGATTATTATTCTAAATTGGAGAACATGGATTAAAAGTAATAAAATATGGAAATTTTTCAGCAATAAAATTGGCTACTCCTATTTGCAACGAAAGTGCCAGATTTTGTAAACTTTTTTTCATCTTTTCATTACTTTTTTTTAAAAATGTAATCCTGTGTCTAACCTTTGATTGCTATAAATTTTGCTTTAAACACTGTGCTGATCTGTGCAAAGTTTTCTAGAACTGTGGCAACATCTTCGCACCATTCACCAGCCTGGGGAGAGAATTTATCATGGTTATAAAATCATCAGAAACTCTCTGTCATGTTAGAAGAAAATATGCAGCCCAGCAAATTAGCATAGGTAATGGGTAGAATTATGGTCAAATCATCAGAAACTCTCTGTCATGTTAGAAGAAAATATGCAGCCCAGCAAATTAGCATAGGTAATGGGTAGAATTATGGTCAAATCATCAGAAACTCTCAGCCATGGTAGACGAAAAAAATGCAGCCCAGCAAATTAGCATAGGTAATGGGTAGAATTATGGTCAAATCATCAGAAACTCTCTGTCATGTTAGAAGAAAATATGCAGCCCAGCAAATTAGCATAGGTAATGGGTAGAATTATGGTCAAATCATCAGAAACTCTCAGCCATGGTAGACGAAAAAAATGCAGCCTAGCATAGGTAAAGAAAGGTGAAACAAATATTTATTTTTTTGTAAATTAAAAACAATTGTATAAAAGTTTTAACATGACAACTTGGAATGACTGATTGCTAATATAAAATAACCCTTTTGATAATGAGCAACTCTGAGTTTAAAAAGGGCTTATTGATTTTGTACCTTTGTTTTCCTGCAGGCACATTTGATTGCAAGTGGCACCGTGGTTATTAATAAACTTTCATTCATGGGGACGGCTCTCATGTCTTTGGGGCTGACTTTTTCACTGTTGCCATAGTCCAAAAAGTAAACAGCAATCTGAAGAAGAAAAATTAATTAAAGGGCCACAACTACCAAATTAATTGAAGACAATTTTTATCCCCAGCAGGCTTAAAGATAACAAGGGCAAGGAAGTCAATAGAGTTCTAAAAATAATTGTTTGGGTCCTTGTAAACCAAATGAAAATCAATAGGACCAAGTGACTTGCATAAACTGGTTTTGATCTAGCAATGCAATCATTTTATTTCAATTTGAGCTTGGAACTTGATATAAATGTGTTGCTTTCAATTTCAAAAAGAGGGCAGAAGAAAATTCCAAGAATAGCAATGGTAGGAGGTCACATTTCAACACAAGATTCCATGAACAGCAATGGTAGGAGAACTTATTTCATCACATGATTCCAACAATAGCAATGGCAGGAGAACTTATTTCACAACAGTCTGAGAATAGCAGTGGTAGGAGAACTTACTTTATCACAAGATTCCACAGCTTTAACCTGTGCACGGTACCATCCCCCCTCATAGCAGGCAGACACAAGGCAGTCAGGTCTTATTGTGCTCACCTCAACCGGGGATGAGGTCTGACGGAGAAAAAGAAAGAAGAAAAAAAACCTGACATTCATTGACATAAAAAAAGATGTACACTAGTCCAATTTAAAGTTCAACACTTGAGCAAGAGATTGGTGTTATATGAGCAATTTAAAACATGTCTATTTCAACACGTGTAAATAAATTTTCAAATCACAATTTTTTACTACACGCTGCCAACTTCTAAATTTACATCTAAATGTTAAAATTACAACAGCTCATAGTACTAAGAAGTAAAGAACTAGGACTAAGAAGTTAAGAACTAGGACTAAGAAGTTAAGAACTAGGACTAAGAAGTTAAGAACAAGCAAGTAAAATAATATTACCTGGCAAAAACTGTTGAGTTTCTCATCTATTTCATACACAGTGTTTTCTGTTTGAGCACTGCGGACGTAAACTTCCCCGGCAGATAGAGCAAAGCTATAAATAACATCCATCACAGAGCTGAAACATAGGATTGAGGTCATTTTCATCCTGATCATCGACGACATTTAGCAACTTGGGATAAACTAAATACTATTCAAATCTGCTGTATAGAAATTCACAGAGTTGTGAGTAAGAAGAGGATCCCAAATGTCATTACAGAGGAGCAAAAGCTATTAAGTATAACTTTCCATGACTTCCAGTCTCCTTTTATGAATATAGTACATCCTCTTCTCCCTCTCTACGCCAGGTGTTTTTTGGGGGTTTCCAAATCCACTGGTTGATATAGCAGGGCTAGCGTAGTTATATTTGGTGCAATGATTAAATATGTAAAATTATAATGGAAAAAGTTGTTGTCGTGAAGGTGCTTGAATAAAGTTAGGGTTTATCTATAACATTTTGTTAATTAGAAAATGGACTAAGTGTTTGAAAGTATATCTTGGAATGAAACTTAATTAGCACCTTGCAATAATTTATTTAAGTTTCTGTGTGTCAGAGACACTTATGTCATTGGACCAGTCAGAGTTAATTATTTAGTGGCGCAGTCAGAGACACTTATGTCAGTGGCCCTGACAGAGTTACTTATGTCAGTGGCCCAGTCAGAGTTAATTATTTAGTGGCCCAGTCAGAGACACGACTTGCTTCTGTGGCCCTGTCAGAGTTACTTATGTCAGTGGCCCAGTCAGAGTTAATTATTTAGTGGCCCAGTCAGAGTTACTTATTTCAGTGGCCCAGTCAGACACTTATGTCAGTGGCCCAGTCTGAGACACTTATGGCCCTGTCAGAGTTACTTATGTCAGTGGCCCAGTCAGAGTTAATTATTGAGTGGCCCAGCCAGAGACACTTATGTCAGTGGCCCTGTCAGAGTTACTTATGTCAGTGGCCCAGTCAGAGACACTTATGTCAGTGGCCCAGTCAGAGTCCATTATTTAGTGGCCCTTACTTATGTCGGTGGCCCAGTCAGAGATACTTATGTCAGTGGCCCAGTCAGAGTTAATTATTTAGTGGCCCAGTCAGAGTTACTTATGTCAGTGGCCCAGTCAGAGTTAATTATTTAGTGGCCCAGTCAGAGACACGAATTGTTTCTGTGGCCCAGTCAGAGTTAATTATTTAGTGGCCCAGTCAGAGACACTTATTTCAGTGGCCCAGCCAGAGACACTTATGTCAGTGGCCCAGTCAGAGACACTTATGTCAGTGGCCCAGCCAGAATCAATTATGCTAATTATGTTAATGGCCCGGTCAAAGTATGACTGGTCAGATGCAAAGAAAACTTCAAGATCATCTGTTGTGTTATTGCAGCTTGGAGGTCAGATTTTCTCAACCTACAATTCTATGCTTTAGAACAATTTTATTCTGCACAATTGCCAAAACAATTAAATAGTTTCTGCAAATATTTGAACTATATGTGGCAAACAGCTACACAATGCATAGTGGTCAACTGAGCTGTTTGTAGTGATCAACTGAACTATATGTAGTGATCAACTGAACTATACGTAGTGGTCAACTGAACTATATGTAGAGATCAACTGAGCTGTACATAGTGATCAATTGAACTGTACATAGTGATCAACAGAACTATACGTACTAGTGAACATATAACGGACACCTAGGACTTACCCTTCATTTGGTAAAACATATTGTGGCACTGCAGGATGTGTTGGCTGACTAATCCCTGGTCCAGGATACACTACAAAACGCTTTTCAAAACTGAAAGGCAAACATCAACTTTATTAACAATAACAAATTCAACATCAATTTCATAATCAATAACACATTTTTACAAACAAATACATTTTGTTAATATTTTCGTAGATTTGACTCAAATAATGTTTTTATTTAAAGTAAAAAGAAGTCTGTAAATGAAAAAAGTGTGGTAACTTTTATAACTGACCATTTTTATAACATATAGCTCGAAAAATAAATCTGCACTTGGATTTACCGTTTTTTTCAATTATTGGAATGTATCAACTTTAACTAAAACAATGTATCAAATTTAACTTGAACAATGTATCAAATTTAACTAAAACAATCTTAAAATTTAACAAAAATTATGAAGCACCTACTTAATCTACAACTGTTTAAAACTAGAGGCTCTTTGTGGGTTTCGAATTATGTTATTTTAGAATATTGGCAACAAACCAGCATGAAGAAAATATGACTTAAAAAAAAAAACAGAGTTAGAATAATTATTTTAATCTAATAAACTTTCCATACATTGGGAAACACACAGTTTTAATAATTTGTAATGAAGTTTTCTCAAATTATTGTTTGAAATATTTAAAGAAAATACATTGTTGATGAGGTTTTTCCTTCCTTTTTATCAAATAACAATTTTTTTTTAAAACTTACGGCTCCTCCAATAGAAAGAAATCTGGCCACTTCTTTAAAAACAACATTATGTCAGAGATATCCAACGGCTTGTGATATTCTCTTTCATAAACTTGGGGCAAACCTTTAACAAATATACCACTCTCAGTAAGAAGCTGAAATTCAATATAGATTAAGTCTTTTTATATATCGAGAATAGATTTTTTGTAAATCTCATACTTATTATAAAATTATTATCAATTTTTTTTAAAAAATAAATAAAGAATATTTTTAATGCTTTATTTTTTTCAAATGAACTCAAAAAGTTTTTTTTTAAATTTAGTTCCATTAACATGAAATAAACACTTATAGCATTGCATGATGACAATGTTTATGAGAAAATGTTCCACAAAAAAACATATACCCTCCTTTTGTACAACAAAGCAAATCTAATCACAACAGAAAACAACACCATAAAAAAAATTCTTAAAAAAAAAAAATAATCAATCTCATACCGCATATATGTTTTTCACTACTTGCATTTCATCTGTTAGAGAAGTCTGAGTCTGGTCACAATTTGCATGCTGTTTATTTTCGGCCGGCGACTTGGCACTTGTAGATTGTGGTGAGTGTGGTGTGTGTGAAGGGTTATTTGAGGGTGGGGACGATGTGGGCGTGTGTGATGGGCTACTGCCCCCGGCCACCACAGACCGCTGCTGCGGGGTGACGGCGCCACCCGGCCGTGCAGTGGAAAATATGCTTGTCTCAACGATCTGTCCATGAGGTTCTAGCTGGTAAGTTTTTCCTGGGTTACAAGTTACTGGGTTCATGTGATCCAATACTGCTTGCTGATGTTGGTAAGTTGTTTTTGGCAGCACTGAAACAATGTACCAAGAGTTTCAGTTTATAAATAGTACACTTTATAAAATTCTTTCAATGTAAATTGTGTAATTTAAACAAGTGCAAATTTTGTAGTGAAAAATGTGGAATCTTGGAAATAAATATTCAAGTGCGGTGGTTAAAAAAAGAAGCATAAAATTTAATTTTTTTAACTGAGCCATTTTTAAGTTATGAATGATAACTAATGTTTCCATGGTAACTCTACATGGTATTTTGTTGGTCACACAGTAAGCTCTTGCAACATTGTATCCAGCTTCTTCTTTAGTTCTAAGGATTTCTGAGGAAGAAACAGACATTATAAATCAGTCTGTGAACTTGGGAATAGATAGAAATTTTTAATCATTATTTAAAATATTGGGACTTAACTATATGAAGGCAATTTCCTCTTTTCCTGTACATATTCATAAACATTACATATTTTTCAAAAACTGTTTGCCAATAGTCCCAGGAAAAATAAATATTTGTTGTTTTTTTTAAAGAATAGAATAACATTTAAAAAAAGGCAAATTATCGGTAAAGTAAATAACAAGTTGGCTTAAAATTTGGTTAAAATAGATAATTTAAAATGTATTTATTGACATCATCCACGCAGGCTTACCTAAAGGGTAGTAGAGTTTATCATTGTGATGGATCCGACCATAGAAGCCTTTCTCTTTGTAACACTTTCCTTCAACAATCTCTATGGAAGGCGCCACTTCCCCTCTCCTGTCAAAATAATCTAAATAAGCTTCTAGGTAGTCCTTACCATGTTCTGGTGGTTCCCAGTTTGGCCGTGTAATCAAGTGAAGAACTGAAAGGCAAAACACACACACACACAAAATATGACATACTTTTTTTTAAATTTAGGCAGAACGCAAATGTAAGCCGTTATTGCAATTAATGAATTTGGATTTCAATTTATTTATATACCAAAGTAAATAATTATTGGTCAAGTTCGACAAGCAGAATGTTATGACCAAGCACTACATGATAGGGGGTATTATTTTCAAAAACACATCAGGGGAGATTACCCTGAGACAAATTGAATCAAGTTTTGTACCTGTGGGGAAAAATAAAATTCTTCCTGCAGTGGAAATATTTTTCAAACTAAAACAATCTTATATCAATTACCTTTTTCTTCATGGTACTGCTGCTGAAGCCCAGATGAATTTTGAGGACTAACTAGAATTTAAAGAAAAGATTTACTATATTCTATTCAATATGACCCTAAAGAAAATTGAGACTTATTTATTTACTATAACCTAATAGGCATTACCCCCATGAAAATGATTTGCCCATCACAATGATTTTTTTTCCAAATTACAAAAACCTGATCATGTGAATTTGAAAGCATCGCAAGCTAAGTAGAGCCTGATCAATGCAAAGTTTAAGTTTCCACACACAACAATAAATCTATATTGGTAGATGAGATTTGATTATTTTATTTTATTAAGCACCCATCCCAAAGGTTGTTTATGAGTAATGTGTTTCTTTCTAAATGTATGTGGCTCAAGATTTCAATTCTTCCATTTGTGAGTGATTGCTATTTGATAGAAATTTGGAAAAAATGCGCCCCAAAAACCCTACACTACACAACTTGGTCCATTGACTTACAAGGGTGTCTGGAAGCTGAGTCTCCTGCCTGCTCTGTCCTCCTAAATCTTGGTGGTAAATTTCTTTGAAACTGCTCTTTGTTTTCACTTATCTAGAAATAAAAGTTAAAAATCTGTCCAAGTTAGTCACATTTATGAGAAGAATGTCACAAATCAGATGCAGGAACTTGACAAATCTTAAGATAACAACTAGAGATATCTCAAATTTAAGTATTAAAATAATGTTAATCAAGATTAAAGCTTATAAAAATCATTTTCCTAATGTTTAAAATCTAAAGTATCATTTTAAATTCCATGGATGTCTGATTTCTCAAGCATATCTATAAGTAATTATTTAAGCATTCTATGATAATCCATACATAATATACAGGAGAGAAGAGTCAATCATTTTCTTAAATAGACTTCACATCCTAAAATTTAGCACAAACATTTTTCTAAATTTGATAGTGTTGAATGCAATGTAGTATGGAAAATAAAATACAACTATGAAATTAATTTATTAATACAACCATTAAATTCATTTATTCATCTTCTCAGTAAGTAAATTAGGTTATTCAAAGAATTAAAATGCACACAAAAATTTAACAAAATAAAGTTACATTGGATGGATAAGAAAAAATAATGTATTATTTATGTTATGAAAATTTGCAGGAATCACAATAATATTCTTTAGTGCAATTATTATTGTTTACATAATGAACTATAATTATTATTGTATACATAATGAACTAACTTCATTCTTGATTGTTACTTAATACTTAAATTCCAAATTTGCTTTGCTCTGCTCTTGTTACTGTAATTGGATATTACATGAACCCTAGATGTGTTCCTTAGATTTAAGCGGTTTCATAGGGCATAGTTTCAAGATTGCTGGGCAAAGCAATTAATTGTATCTAAGGATAATAAATGATTGACATTGTTCAAGCTGTATAAAGGAAATATTTCAACAGGGTATTTTAATACCTGAAATAAAAAGACAGGACAATAAAAGGAGAACTTTCAGATAAGAGCCTTCTTCAGCAGACAAGATACAAAAATAAATAGCATTTGCTAGTATAACATAGTATTCCCCTCCAACTTGGCAAACTCCAGTTTTAAACTGTTTTCTATTCCTTTTTGTATCTTGTTTTTTGTCTTTGCTCCTAAAGAAGACTCTTAGTTGAAACATTCTGTAGCGCCCTGTCTTTTCATTTCAAGCTTCAACATACCTAGTTCCACTATTTCCAATTGTATCTTATAAATTTGGACGTATAAAAAATTTTGATAGTAAGATTTTTTTTTATTCAATATTTTTTAAAAATTCATTTCCTTTGAAATGTATAATCTCCACCACTTGATTGGATTCTGTGCTAGAAGATGTCTTCTTAAAATAAAGGATTTTCTCTCAAAGAGATGTTTGAAAAAAAAAAAAGAATTACTGTTTTCCCCCTTTGTAATATCTGCATGTTTATGCAGCCATTTAATTTTTTTTTATATGCAAACTGGGCTGTGATTTGTTTATTTTTGTAAGTACTGGGAAGGAACACTGTATTAAAGTTTATTCATTTTAAAACATAAGCAATGGTAATATAAGCAAGACGCAGCCCTTTCTTTGTCTCCCTGATAGGAAAAATAAGCCATGCATATCAAGAACAAAGGCATTTCTGAAAATGAAAATTGTAGAAAATGATAAGATAAAAAAAATGGTCAAACATGCAATATTTTGATGTGCAAGATTCTGATTTAATGTCATATTGACCTCAAGCTATGACTTTAAAATATTGGTAAGGTAGAGTCAGCTTCCATCAGATCAGAAATTGTGAAATGTAGGAAATTCGACCCAAAGATAACAAAACCACATGATCTTTATAAAAACCTTCTATTGGTCCAGATTGTGCAAAACAGTGGTGTGTCTTTCAGCATGAGCGACGTTCCCTAAAAATAATTTTTACGGATGTGTGTGCCAGATATCCTGTATGTTCAACAATTTAGCAAGTAAAGTAATGAAGCAAATTCTACGCATTGGTCTAGTATCAAAAGAAAATGCTTTTCATGCTTCTTACAAGTCATCTCTAATGGCCAAGGCATCTCTCTGGCCTTGAGAACTTTGTAAGTGCAAAGGAATGTGAAATATAGGAAATCCCAGAGAAATGTTTCACAGACCAGCTTAAGAAGCGCTGGCACCAGCTTGCCAAGAAGAAAGCACCTGGGAACTGCTGACATTTGATAATGAGGGCTGGGAATACTTAAAAAAACAGTTCTACACACGTTCAATGCTCGGTGGCCAAAGGAAGATAAGGAGATGGCAGGCTGCTGACCACCCACCAGTAGAAAATTGCTTTGACTGCCCCAAAAGATACGGAGATAAGTATCAGTATAAGTACCATTTGCCATATGCAAGGCTTCATAAACTTAAATTTTGCAGACTGAAGTTTGGGAACAAAATAATTATAAACAAAACTTTACAGAGCAGATAATAATAACAAGAAAATGGATTAAAGAATTATTATTACTTTGTTTAAATAAGTTAATGTTCTAAATGTATGTGCATGCTAAAAAATGTTGGGTGTGCAGAGTGTACAGCTTTAACTGTTTAGGGGGTATATTTTAAATTTACAGACAGCAGTAGTGGAGTGTACAGACTCGAATGGCATAAGATTCCATAAACTTATTATGTACAATCTCGATTCAATTATATAAGTAAATGCATTAAGGATTTTTTCAAATGTTGAGAAATAACCCATTATTACTAGTAAGCCATGCTATAGACAAAGCAGGAATCTCATGACTGGTTAATAATTAACTAAATTAATAATATAATTATCTTCAGCATAGTTTAACCAATGGCTATGAAATACAAAAATATTATTAAACACAAAGGAAAAAAACCAAGGATGCAGTATTTATACAGCCATGTCTCATGGTCAATTTTATCAACTTGACCTCACATTTTTTAAGATGAATGGTTTCACTTTATTGTAGAGACAACAAAAAATAAAAATAAAGTTAATTTTTTTTTTAAAACTAGTTTCTCAGATTTGTTTTATAATTATTTTTGAATAGTTCAAATAATCCTTCAAATGTCCTTGGACTTTAAAACCAAAACTCATTTTTGTTTTTTAATATTAAAACAAATAGATAAAGAAAGTTTACTTGCAGTTTTTTCCATTAAAGTTCAATATAATTAACAGTTAAAAATGAAGAACCCAAGTAAACGGTTTGTCCGATGCAAATTTTAACAACTTTAATCCTATATACCTTAAATGTTAACCGTTCATTCTGTTGAATTACTTTACGAACAATAGTGCAAATAAACAAGTGGTCCTGAAAAAAAAATGAAAATTACTTAAGTAAAATGGGAGTGTTCTGCTCAAAGTTATCCATTAAAAGCTGTCAATGATTCATTTAAAGATTGATGACATGTTGATGAGTGCAAGTTTGTTATCTTTTTTAATTTCTTTAATGATAACATAAAAATCTTAATTTCAGAAATCCACTGTTCAATTTTTTTCAATTTTTCTTTTTTTTTCTTCTTTTAAGTTTTTTTTATCTCAATAACGCCAGCAAACCACAGGTAGAGTTTCTAATCAATACCAAATGTCTTGAGATTCACCTCAAAGCCTACTCAATAATATTCATTGACACTTAAATATGATCGGACACTATATTTATATTATATCAATCACTGCATTGTAACTGATCTTTAAATGAACTGGAGTATTTTCGTGACTACTCAGACTTGTATTATGGCACCTCATTATTGTAGTACACAGCTGTAATTTCTGTTAGTAAGTGATATAATTAAGTGCATTTTTAAGCTGTTCACCAACAACCCCTGAAAAGTATCACAGATGCAGCTCAAAAGACAAAGGAAACCACAAAGTGCAGATTGTTCATCACAGAGAGAATATATGCAAGCAAACAGACAAGCTCTCCAATTATCAGTAACAATATACTCACAATACGCTTCTGTCCCACAGGTTGTCCAGACCCTCCTTTCTCTGGTTCCCTGTTGTTGCGTCTCTTTTGTAACACTTCCCTCAGGTCGAATTCTGTGCTCTTTCCATTGACAGTTGTGATTGTCCTCTGGTCTTCAGGACCAACTCTAATCTTATAATTAATAACACCACCATCATATCCAGCTGTGTCCAGGATTTTGCCAGAACCTTGCTGGTGTGAGCCATCAAAACCAATTGGTTTCACGGAATTGGGCTGAAAGAATGTGGACATGCTGCTCCCTGATGCACTTTTGTTCTTGTTCCTCCAATCCCCACTGCCACTGGACAAAGAGCTGTTATATCTCTTGGCTGGCAAGCCACGAGGATAGCTCGGAGCATGACCCGATGCTGCCTGCAAGATGAGAAATTGTATTGGATGGTCAGTTCTGACCAACACTGAGTTGTGGGTACATGGACCTAGAGGTTGGCCACCAGGAAATGGATACATCAAAATGCCACCTTATTTCCTATCATAAAGTATAAAATAATAGTAGTTTTTGGCATTAGGCTAGAGACTCATTCATGTCAAGTAAAGCAAGGGTACCAGCTAGAGACTCATTCATGTCAAGTAAAGCAAGGGTACCAGCTAGAGACTCATTCATGTCAAGTAAAGCAAGGGTACCAGCTAGAGACTCATTCATGTCAAGTAAAGCAAGAGTACCAACAGACAAAACAAAAAACATTCACGAAAAGCCCAGAGACTAAAAAAGAAGCTGTAAAATGTCTATCCTGGGGATTAGGAAATCTTGCCAGGCGGGATTAGCTGCTCTCTGGGATTAACGAGACAACATAACAAAAATATGGCTGTGGTAGAATTACCGATAACAATGTAGGAAGGATCCAGATTTACTAGTGCCATGTCCAAACCTTTGTATAGAGATATTTGACAACATTTAAGATGCCATGCATTTAACGACAAAGAGTAACTAGCTTATCCAAGGAGAATTCATTGATAGACTTCAACAGAGAAGGACAAAAGACAACCATTGGCAGGGGCTAAAAGGAGAGTTTCAATCAAGACAAGTAAATAAACAGCAATGAAAGTTTACAGACCTGTTTACGCTTACGATTTTGGCGTACAATGTACGATTTTTAGATGTCTTTTTCAATTGTACGCCGAGACCCGCCAAAACTACGATTTTCAGAGTCCCAGTGAAAAAAAAATTCCCCTTTTAAAAAAATTAATACATTTTCGGTTTTGGAAGTTTTAGCCCTCTCTAATAAAGATCAGGCAGTGAATATGACCGAGCAAAACGCTTGGTTGTTATTTCTTTTGAAAGTTGGGACCATCCTTATTATATTTCGTAAGCACTGGTGGGGAGGTGGGGTTGTTGATTAAGGGAATTGTGGCAAACAAGACACGCATGGGTAGGGGATTGCTGGGAGTGTCAAAGGATATATATAAACGAAGTGGCTATTGGTACCCGGGTACCAGAAGTGAGAGATTGGGATTAAAAAACAATTTAAAATTTTATTGTTGGATTTGTAAGACAAAATGAGGTATCAAATGAAAGATAATTGAACGGATTATATGTTTGTTAACTTAATCCTTCAATTTAACTAAAAATAAACTACCAAAAATGACATCCGAATAGCACAGAGTCAAATTGGACCCAGACACGAAGCGCCGCCATTCGCACCCGGGCATGGGCGCCCGCAGGTAGGGGCAAGGGGGGCACTTGCCCCCCCCCCTGGATTGATTGGATAAAAAAGTTTTAGACAAAAATAGACAAAAAATGTATTAAAGTAAAGAGAAAATAAAGAGAAAGTAACTAAGCTGATGTCCTGTCCGTTCGTTCACCATACAAATACGCTACAGTAAATTAAAACTATATTAAAACATTACTAAAAATTGTTTGCCCGCCCCCCTGGAAAGTTAATCGATTCTTTTTGCCCTTCCCCCAGAAAGTATTCTGCGGGCGCCCATGATTAGAACCACAAGTATACAAGGAAGGACCCGATGTAACGAACAAAAGAAGGCGTGAGCTCTACTTTTGGAGATGTCAACACTGCTTTGTAATGAGCGCATCCCCATTAGAGCCCTAGATCAACGTTTCCCCTAACTTTCTTATCTCGCGACCCGGTTATGTTGTGAGACTTCTCCTACGTGCCCCCCACTCACATTTTAATCGTCTACACTTGTCCTATTTGTAAAGTTTAACGGATTTACTCAAACAAGACTGTAGTGACATCAAACTTATGAAATAAGTTTATTGATGCGTATGTCGGCATAATCTA
This sequence comes from Lymnaea stagnalis, assembly GCA_964033795.1. NCBI lineage: Eukaryota > Metazoa > Mollusca > Gastropoda > Lymnaeidae > Lymnaea > Lymnaea stagnalis. The sequence continues at coordinate 45,481 of CAXITT010001193.1, read as the reverse complement.
ACCTCAATGTTCCAACGTTTTGTTTCTTTCTTCTTCTTTCGTCGACCCATCGGTAATTTGGCTTTCTTCGGTCCAGTACTGGGTTTCGACTCGGCATTTGGGAAGACGTTGCCCTAGATCACATGTGTCAAACTCAAGGCCCGCGGGCCCCATCCGGCCTGCCAAACAATTATATCAGGCCCGCGAGGTCTTGACCAGCGTACAATTATATCCAAATGGACGCTGCTTTGTTTCCCAAGGCACACTTTGCTGAAAAACTTAGCTTAGTTCGCAAGGCACTTAGTGACTTTCAAGCACAGAAATGTAATTTCGAACTGTATAGTAACCCATTTGTCATAGACGTGGAAACTGCACATGTAATTTTGCAGATGGAGCAAATAGAGCTGCAGTGTAGTGGGGCACTAAAGGAAAAGTACGACACAGTTGGGCCTGCACAGTTCACTCGTTTCATTCCTGAAGAGATGCCCAAGCTTCGTCTACATGCGGCTCAAAACTTGAGCATGTTGGGTAGCACAATGACATATAACGTGTGAGCAGCTGTTTGATGTGATGAAGGTGAACAAAACATAACAGAGGGATCGTCTCACAGATGAACACTTGCAGTCCATCACGAGAATCTCAATGAACAATAACGTTACTCGCAACGTAAATGAACTTAATTGTTTTTGTAGCCAAGAAAATGTGCCAAACATCCAGCTCTGACAAATTGGCATAAGAATGAAAATTGGTATGTCAAGAATTTTTCATTTATTAAAACTTTTTTCTGTTTTCATTTATAGATGTTTTTTTTTAAAATATTAATTTTCCGCTTATTGAATATTTATCCTGTTCGGCCCGCTCGGCCCGCAACCTTACATGTGATTTGAGTTTTGACCCGCCGGCAATTGAATTTGACAGCCCTGCCCTAGATGATGCCAACTCTCAACATCCGTGGGGGTCCGTTCTGTTTAGATTTCTTGACCCCCCTTCCTTCCTCCTCCCAAGTCTCCCCGTTGTGTTATATTCAGCTGATTTTTTTTTTTTTTTGCTTCTCTTTTTGTTGCAATGGCACTTAATCCTCATCTCAATATGAAGATGGAAACGGTAACAATCGTTTTCTTGCACATTTCTTTGAATTCTGGATGTTGATTTCTGTTTCCTCACAGAGCCACGCCATCCCCCCTTTTAAATTTCATTAAATTAAAACTACATTAAAACATTACTAAAAAATGTTTGCCCCCCCCCCTGGAAAGTTAATTGATTTTTTTGCCCCCCCCCCCCAGAAAGCTTTCTGCGGGCGCCCATGCACCCGGGTACCATTAGAATCAAGCTGTTCGGATGTCATTTTTGTTAGTTTATTTAGTTAAACTGAAGAAGTAAGTTTACAAATAGTCCATTCAATTATCTTTCATTTGATACATCATTTTGTCTTACAAACCCAACAATAAAATTTTTAATAGTTTTTTTAATCCAAACCTCTCACTTCTGGTACCCGGGTACGAATAGTCGCAGGCATAAATAAATAACCGCGACGTATCGTATTGATGATAGTGGTTGTCATATTGCTGCTTTGTGTGTGTGTCACAGTGAACTAGCTAGCTGCGTCAACAGTAATATTTAGACTAGTCACCCTAGCGAGAACTTCACCCGCCATCGCCTTTGACTGCTGCCAAGCGTGTGACGTAGTTTTGGTACATAATCATTTTGTTCCTCAGAACCGCGGCGATTGTGAAAACGGCGAAAACCAGAGATGGTTTTTAAAATAAAATACATTATCCAACTGTTCTGCAGTGGAGCGTTGGATTTGGGCATATTTTATAAGATCTAGTCAGCGGCATTTACAAAATATTTTTATAACTCGCAAAGCAGCTCTATGCCCTCAGTGATTTTAATACAACAGTTTGGTATCACTACTCCTACTACCCCCTCCCCCCCAACCCCACACACACTTTTTTTTTACAGCTTGCGGCTAGCTAGACTATAGCCTGAGTGGTCGGCAAAGCGCGGCTCTAGCGATCTGAGTGCGGCTCTAGCGATCTGAGTGCGGCTCTAGCGATCTGTGTGCTGCTCTAGCGATCTGAGTACGGCTCTAGCGATCTGTGTGCTGCTCTAGCGATCTGAGTGCGGCTCGGTCAGCCGGCCACAAACGCTTTTGATTCCCAAAAGCATGGTTCTTGACAGGTTCTTGACGGGTTCTTGAAAAAAAATGTGTCTCTCAAACCAATTTTAATCGCCCTGCTGGTGATTTTTTCGGATCTTTTGACTACTGAGTTTGCCCCGCACCACTGGACTAAAGCGTGTTAACGGAAAAAAATCAGGCGCCTTTTGGGTAGGCGACGGCACAGGTTTTTTTCCCCCGTAATGAGGGTGGGGGGGTGGTTGGAAATAATTACGCCACAGCACGTGTTGTCACTATGTCATGTAAACTATTACTACTACACTGATTTCTTTACGAAAACACAAAGCATTAGTGTACGATAACTGCGAAACTTTGTGGTGACATTTTTATAGCCTTAATTATAATACTAAATAGTAGGCCTCATTGGAATTCATGGATATCACAGATTTTCGGGTGACAGTTTGCTCTATAAGAGACTGTCAGGATAATCATTGAAAAATTCATGCATAAATGTAGGCGCCGCCCCCCCCAACCCCCCCCCCCGTACCCATCAAAGCTGCAATGCGCATCCTCAGTGCGAACGTAATAGTTGGATAGCCCTTTACGTTGGCAAGGGGGGGGGGGGGTATGAATGTTTGTACATTTTATGTTGCCTACCGAGTATGTTATATATGGATGTCCCATNACTATTACTACTACACTGATTTCTTTACGAAAACACAAAGCATTAGTGTACGATAACTGCGAAACTTTGTGGTGACATTTTTATAGCCTTAATTATAATACTAAATAGTAGGCCTCATTGGAATTCATGGATATCACAGATTTTCGGGTGACAGTTTGCTCTATAAGAGACTGTCAGGATAATCATTGAAAAATTCATGCATAAATGTAGGCGCCGCCCCCCCCAACCCCCCCCCCCGTACCCAGCAAAGCTGCAATGCGCATCCTCAGTGCGAACGTAATAGTGGGATAGCCCTTTACGTTGGCAAGGTGGGGGGGGGGTATGAATGTTTGTACATTTCATGTTGCCTACCGAGTATGTTATATATGGATGTCCCATTGTCCCAACAGCCCTGGCGTACAAAGTGGGCTACATAGACGGATGTGCACATTGCGGTATTTAAATGTTACCATTAATGTTACCGGCGAGCCTTTTCGTTTTCGTTACCGTAGTATAGCATGCAGAATACATTACGATATGGCATCGACACAATGAAAGGCATGCGAAACCGATGATGAAGAAAGAACTTCTACTTAACATCAGATTCAGCAAAAGAATTCTAGCTTGAATATCACTCAGATAAAATGTACTCAGTTGCGTTCTTCAAATAAGGGTCCATCATACGCGCACTGCACAATCGGACTTTTCATTAGCAATCAATCAGGGACAAAAGGAGTGGTGTTGATTTGGGAGATTGTGTGCATGGCGCAGGTCTGAGTATTGAAATTTATATACTCAACACCTCCAAATTTTCGTAATGACAGTTCGGGTGTGTGTGTGTGGGAAAAAAAAAAGGGGGGGGGGGGGGTTCCCCCCGGCAGAAGGTATGTGCGTTATTAAAAAAACTCTACAATATTCATCCCAAAAATAGCGCATTTATATCTCGAATGCTGTAAAATACCACCCAGTGTTTATTGCGAATTATAGACGTGATGTTGTCAAGAGGTGTTTTCACAAATGAACTCCCTACCTATACTCAGTTGTAGAGAAATGACAGAATGGTGATGTCAAGTCCACCGAATGTTCAACGCGCGCGTGACGCATATTACGTTGGGCTACGCCAGTGGTTCTAAAATTTTCGTTTGCCAGCGCCTTTGCCATATTAGGTTTTCACCAGGCTCTTTGTGAGAAATTTGGAATAGCGAGTACACAAACAAAATAAAGGGTGGGATAAAAATAAACAAAAAATGTATGTAGGTCACTGAGCGCCATCTGGAACTGCAAACAGTAGATACTCAACTGGGTAACTGGATCGAAAGTTGGCACTCTGGATTAAAAGTGAAATGAAAATTATGAAATGTTTTTAATATTTCTCAACCCCCCTGTGAGGAAGCCGCAGCAGCCCATATAGAAAATTTGCACCCCCCCCCCCTCACCAGGGTTTCTTTCAGCTATATCTCCGGCACTGCCCCCCCCTCACCAGGGTTTCTTTCAGCTATATCTCCGGCACTGCCCCCCCCCTCACCAGGGTTTCTTTCAGCTATATCTCCGGCACTGCCCCCCCTCACCAGGGTTTCTTTCAGCTATATCTCCGGCACTGCCCCCCCTCACCAGGGTTTCTTTCAGCTATATCTCCGGCACTGCCCCCCCTCACCAGGGTTTCTTTCAGCTATATCTCCGGCACTGCCCCCCCTCACCAGGGTTTCTTTCAGCTATATCTCCGGCACTGCCCCCCCTCACCAGGGTTTCTTTCAGCTATATCTCCGGCACTGCCCCCCCTCACCAGGGTTTCTTTCAGCTATATCTCCGGCACTGCCCCCCCTCACCAGGGTTTCTTTCAGCTATATCTCCGGCACTGCCCCCCCTCACCAGGGTTTCTTTCAGCTATATCTCCGGCACTGCCCCCCCTCACCAGGGTTTCTTTCAGCTATATCTCCGGCACTGCCCCCCCTCACCAGGGTTTCTTTCAGCTATATCTCCGGCACTGCCCCCCCTCACCAGGGTTTCTTTCAGCTATATCTCCGGCACTGCCCCCCCTCACCAGGGTTTCTTTCAGCTATATCTCCGGCACTGCCCCCCCTCACCAGGGTTTCTTTCAGCTATATCTCCGGCACTGCCCCCCCTCACCAGGGTTTCTTTCAGCTATATCTCCGGCACTGCCCCCCCTCACCAGGGTTTCTTTCAGCTATATCTCCGGCACTGCCCCCCCTCACCAGGGTTTCTTTCAGCTATATCTCCGGCACTGCCCCCCCTCAAAAGGGTTTCTTTCAGCTATATCTCCGGCACTGCCCCCCCTCACCAGGGTTTCTTTCAGCTATATCTCCGGCACTGCCCCCCCTCACCAGGGTTTCTTCCAGCTATATCTCCGGCACTCAGACCAGTAAAAGGACAATTTATTGCACCCTTAATCTTTGTGATGTTAATGGTATTATATAGTTGAATTGACTGTTTAAGTTCCTTTCTATAGACGATTTTCGCGCCGGTTGCTCTTCGTTACATTCTCATGGCCCTGCCCAAGGGCAGTGAGCAACCAGGGCGCTGTAGTCCGATGTAGCATCTATTCTGTGAACCCCTGGGTTGGCCGAATCACCAGTGGTGAAAACCCGTGTTTTTTTTTTGTTTTTTTTTTTGTGTAATGAGGGGGGGGGGGGGGGGGGGGGGAAATCGTATATAAATTTTTAAAAATTAAAAAGTCTGAGTGCAATATAGATGGCCCTCTTCTGTGTTTGTTTGCGTTGTATCACAGCGCGTTCCATTTTTTGACGTCAAACACTCGATTCCATCGAACAGCGCTATACGAGTCGTTATTTATATGTAATGTATACTGTAGTTTTATTTATTTACTGTTAAGATAATGCATTGTACGATTTGGAGACCATATTGTACGATTTTAGGGGTTTGAGGGTAAACAGGTCACCTAGAGCTTCCAAAGACCTTAGCTTGCATGGCTACACAGCAAGCTTTAAATTTTAAACGTTAAAATGAAAAGTATTCAAAATAGTAATTTAAAACGTAAAATTTCAAAGTCAGTCATTCAGCAGGAACACTTTAACTTTATAACACATTGAAGACTTGTTTTGGTTTTGCTTTTTGCAGATGACTTTACACAAACTATTATTCCCATCATTTTTTGATTGCACATTAAAAACAAACTAGCATGCATCAACCCTCAAACATCAACTAAATACTTTGTAACAGTTGCCAAATAACTGTTGAATAGAAATCACTTGAGGATGATGAATTATTTATGTATATGTCAGAAGACCTTTTAGCAAGGATGGTGGCACGTACAAAGTAAATGCAACCAGGGATAAAGAAAGGGAGATGAGCTTCGGTATAATGAAAACAACAGGCTATGGAATTCTGAGGAAATAGTGATCCAAATAAAAAGTATGGAATTAAATTATTACATCTACAAATGTTTGTGCAAGGTTCAATTTAAAATGTTGGATACGATTCTGAATTGGGTCACACGGAAAGAAAAATTTAAATAAGTCCTGCTGAGAGAAAAATCCAAAACAAATTTGTAAAAAAAAAATGTTCGGATAGTTGACTGACTTACCCGCCCTCTGCCTGGTACACCACCCCTTCCGGTATAAAACCCTCCTCTCCCCCTTCCTCTCTTTCCATGTCCAAAAGGCTTTTTCTTCTTTAGTGAGGACTTTTGATTGCTAACCAGTCTCTGGATGTGCCGTGTGCTGTCATCACTTATGGCATGATAGATAATTTGACCATCAGGTGTCCTTATGAATTTAATATGAAAACAGTGTTTATGGTATTTCAAATATAATTCATTCATATAAAGACTTCGAAACATTTGTTAGAAATTTCTAAAGCATCCTGTCAAAATTATTACCAAGAAAAGTTATCGTTTGCATTCAAGATTTTTTATTATTTTTTTTGCATATTATTGTCATTAGAACTTGTTGTAAATCATAAAATTATATTTTCCTGGGTTTTTTTTACTATTCATTTGGTTTTCAGCACTAGTAAAAGATTATATATTCTTTGTGTTTGGTTTAGGGAATCAGTTTGAATGCAGATTAAAAGAAGCAAAAAAAAAAAAAACCCAAAAAACAAAGACTTGATCTTTACCTGACTTTCCTTGCAACATCAGGCATGGCTTGCAACAATGAGCTGACATTATTAAAGCCTAAAGCTCTGTAAGGCATTTCCTTGCCCAAGACCATTTTATAGTCATCTGTAGGAAGACAAACCTAAGGTCATTTTCTTTATACGAAACATAGTAAACCAAAATATTAGTGGGTTTGTTCAAACTTTTATAACTGGCTGCATAGGATATTTGACTTAAGTCTAACTACATAAAGAAAAGTTACAGAATTAAAATTTTATCATAAAACATTTTTTTTACAACAAATATTTTTATTAACATTATTAGGTTAAATCCTCAATTGAATGTATTCTCAAAAAACTGTTCATAAACACTGCAACCATTTCTTTAGCTATATATCTAAGAATGACAAATATACTCAACAGTTATTCCCATTGTAAAATATAAGTAATCTGTTTTAGTCGTGAAACCTTTTTACAAACTAATATAACCGGTAACTTACAAGAAACATCTGCTTCCGAAATGCCTCCTTTTGTGGAGAGAAGCAGCGAACGAATTTCTACCTTCAGCTCCTCCATCTCTGAGCCTTGCAACTTTGTGAGGAAAAAATATAGATCATTTTAAGCATCATAATTATGCATTTCTAATTTTTCTCCAAAAAAAACTTCGATTTGATAGCTTTGTGTATTTGTATATATATAATATATGGAATTAGTGATCACAAGAAGAAAAAAAACTTTTGGAAAATGCAAGTTGAAATCAATTTCATCATTGAGTGCTACAATATAAAATTTGGAAATAAAAATTACATTACACTGCAATGAAATTAAATCATTTCTCCTGATACATGATGGAACAGATATTTTCATTAGAATGCATGATTAGTTGCAAGTACCAGAATATTCCTCTTATTTTTTAAAAATCATTATCATTGGATATTAGTTTTTTCAAACGTAAATTTTTTTTAAATGTAATTACATTCATGAATTAAATTATTATTGTTCATCCAGGTTACCATTTTGTATATTCATTTAATAACTAAAAGTCAACTATAATAATTTATCTGATAAATTAAGTATGTAATTGTTTGGTGAACCTCAGAGTCCCCTTTCCATAAACTCAGTCATCGATAAGTTGGCTCTCAAAGTGAGCTATACCACTATAGTGAGCTATTTAAAGATATATTTTTCTTTGAACTGTACTGGTAATTATCTTAATTTGAGGTAGTTATCAGAAGCACCTGTCCTCTCTTGATTTTTAAATGTTCACCAGTCAAAGTCAAAGTGCTACGTTTTTTGGACTTGATGTTGGTCATTACAGAGAATAGATTTAGGGTTCAGGTTAGGTTTAGTGACTGAATTATTTTGTGTGTGTATCAACTGAATTTTGTAAGGAAAAGAGCGACCGCAAGTCATTGACGCTTCATGCCAAATATCTAGACGGATACAATAAAGTAGCTTCGTTCACCATGAAATTTATGTACCGGTGGACATTTTTTCATTAAATATTATTGTTTCATTCCTAATTTTAGCAAACGTGAGTTGTTGTTTTTTTTAAACGGCCGCCATCTTGGTTGCAACGATCCGTGAACCCATAAAAGTTCACAGGTCGGGGCAACCAAGATGGCGGCCATGTGTTACATCATGACGCCATCTCTTTGAATTTACCCACATTTGTTAGTATAGAAATTTATGGTAAATTTTGATTACGATTGACACTATTTTCTCAATGGCCGCCACTTGGTTAACACGTCACATGAAGTCATCTATCCCTATGCCTAACCAGAACCCTAAATCGATCCCTATGCCTAACCTGTAACCCTAAATCGATCCCTCAGACCCTAAATCGATCCCTATGCCTAAATAATTTAATAATTTGTTTCATTTGTTTCAGAAAAGTTAGTCTAAATTACTAACAATCGGGGAAGTGTTAACCTACCAGCAATTAATGAGTTTCTGAGTTCATAGACACAAGGCTGAATATATGGAGATTTGTTGTACAGCATGGTGCTGGATGAAAATGAATCTTTTTTTTTTTTTATTAAATCAAGACAATGAAAAATGTATAAATTCTAAAAATGTAATGTGTAATGCATTACAGAAAAGTTTAGTTAACGAAGTGGCTATAGGTACCCGAGTACCCATCATCGCCAATGACTATTCGCACCCGAAAGTCTTAGTAATCGAAAAAAAAACATGATCCGAACCAGAGGCTTAATAATCGACAAGTTTGCCGCGCATTCTTTTATAAAAATGGAGGTTGGCAGCATTTTTGACACCTATGCGTCTTTTGAAGACGAATTGAATTATTTTTGTAAAGAACACAATGTGTGTTTCACTAAAAGATCGTCAGAGAAGATGAAAGATCCCAATTTGGAACACCTTAAATATGAATATAATTCACTGTTGCAAACAAGGCGTTAAACGCAAGTCAAAGTCTTCAACGACAACAGGCCAAAGAAAATCACAAGCGTAAGTGTAAGTAATAAAGTAATAATAATAGGTTAACTTTAAATTTAGTTGGTCTTGTCATGTAATAATTCTTTCTCCAAGCCAATGATTATTACCACGGTAAATGTAGAGGACGAATGCCACTATTTTATCGATGGCCGCGACTAATGT